>ML301257.1:0-84549 GCA_005239505.1 Nicotiana paniculata
GGCCCGTCTTCTAGAATGCTGAAGTTTTGGGTGATTGCCTTTGCTACTTCAGCCCCGCATGCTAAAGTTATGCGCAAAAGCGGATACGGATGCAATTTTTTTTACAAAGCGGGTATAAATTAAAACGTGGCATAAAAAGTGGGTACGGATGCAAAAGCCCCTGAGTATGCGATCATATTACATTTTTAATCGTCACTAGTGGGTAATTTAGACTTAAAATTAACTTGGTGCACCAAGAATGTGATTAAGTCATAACGTTCAATGAGTTAACCAGTGGTGATACTTGATTAGATTGACATATTCTGCTAAATAAAATCAATCTCATTATAGGCAAAACTTATACACCCTATATCCCCAAAACGCTCGTCACTTATTGGGATAATTTGATCAATTTCACAGCTAAAACCACATTTGTTTATTCAATTCAACGAGATAAGATTTTGATTTACAAGTACTATGTAAAAATGTACTAAAAATTGCACTTCCCCACATATTAAGTTTACAAAGTAATACGTTTACGAAATTACAATCAAAGATCGCTTATTTACTAATCAAGTGGAAAAACTATACAGTATAGCCGCTGTCACGACCCGGAATTCTCACCGTCGGGATTGTGATGGCGCCTAACATTTATTTGCTAGAAAACCCAACATTAGAGACACAATGAGCAAAAATCTTACAACTCACAACGATTAACAACAACTAACACATAATGAATTAATAAGAAAGCGAGAACTCATAACAAACCGAATATTTATACATAACTACTCATAATCGGGATCACAACTCACGGAATTCTATGATTTAAGTACAAATATTTGGCTGAAAGAAAATACAACTGTTTACGAGTCAAAGAAATAGTAAACTGAAACATGTAAAGGGGACTCTAGGGTCTGCGGACGTCGGTAGATCTACCTTGGGTATCCTTTGTAGTGAAGTCAGAAGCTAGTCTTAGGATCAGCTCGGACCGACACCAGAATTTGCACAGAAAGTACAGAGTGCAGTACCAGTACAACCGATGCCATATACTCGTAAGTATGGAGCCTAACCTCGGTGAAGTAGTGACGAGGCTAGGACAAGACACCCACAAACAACTTGTACAGTATAATCATACATATAGAAATAACAATAATAAAAGAAATAAGACATGAAATATTGGGAAGGGACATGCTGAGGGGTTCACAATATAAGGAATTAAAAACAGTGATAAAACTGGATCACTCAATATGCCTTAAACAGATAAAACAAGTAAAAGCGGTAAAAGAAATTGCACGGTATCACCCTTCATGTTTTTATTCTCAACCTCACCATATGAAACAATGGAACGGCACGACATCACCCTTCGTGCATTAACTCTCTCATAATATGACACGGCATCACCTTCGTGCATTATCACTCACAAAAATATGGCACGTGTCACGACCCGAATTTCTCACCGTCGGGACCGTGATGGCGCCTAACATTGGACCCGCTAAGCAAGCCAACGTTACCGGTTATTCTATATTATTTTTTTATTTTTAGAAATTAGTTGGTGACATACAAGATCAGCGGAAATAAAGTGCGGAAGAAATAGAATCTAACAACCTTTTTAAATATTATCACAAAACCCATAATAACAACTCCCAGAACTTGGTGTCACACTTTCACGGACTATCTACGAATACTAAAAATAAGGGGTTCGAACAAAAGTAAATACATATGTTTCTGAAATAAGTAGAACAGAAATAAAGAAGTGGAAGGGGACGCCAAGTCCTGCGGACGCCTGCAAGACTACCTCGGTGTCTCCGACTGGACTGAAGACAGCCTCCTAGCTCTAATTTCCAAAGGGTCCTGTACCGGGATCTGCACAACAAAATATGTGCAGGTGTAGCATCAGTACAACCGACCACATGTACTGAGTAAGTGTCGAGTCTAACCTCGGCGAAGTAGTGATGAGGCTAGGACACGACAATCAAGACAGCATGTGCAATTTAATAATATTCGGAAGAAATAATAACAGCAACAATAACCAGTTAAGTACAAGGGAAAAGGGGAAACATGCTGGGGGAAAGCAATATCAGATAACAGAAATAACGAAATAAGACAGCAGTTCAATTATCTAAGTAACAGTAGGAAATAACAATCACAGAGAAAACAGTGCACAGCATCACCCTTCGTGCTTTTACTCTCATCCTCACCAAATAATAAATAAAATCAAGTGCGCGGCATCACTCTTTGTGATTTTACTCTCATCCTCACCACATAATAAATAGAAACGGCACGGCATCACCCTTCGTGCTTTTAGTATCATAACATGGTACGGCATCACCCTTCGTGTTTTTACACTCTTATCCTCACAATAATCAATACACGGCATCACCCTTCGTGCTTTACACTCTTCCTCACAATAATCAATACATGGCATCACCCTTAGTGCTTTACACTCTTCCTCACCCAAACAATATCAATAGCAGAAGTTTGGCAAGGAAAAATCAACAATGTGAATCATAAATCATAATATCCCGGCAAGGGAACAACAGTAAAAATATCACTATCCCGACAAGGGACACAGCTATAACCAATCTCGCTCAAGTACATATCTTTACATAAGATTCCTTAACCGAACAACTACTCAACAATATCCATTACCAAGAATTTTCACTGAATGAACAACCACTAAAGTGAAATTCAAGCTATAACACAGTAAATATCAATGAAAATCACATAATCCATAATTTTCGACTCACGGGCGTGCTTGACACCGACGTATAGGTACTCGTCACTTCACCTATACGTTGAACATGGTATAAACACAGAGCAAATATGACTCAACACCTATTCCCTCAAGCTAAAGCTAGGCCAAACACTTACCACGACTTCCACAATCAAAATCACGCCTCAATCACCGCTTTTCCTTTTGAACTCGACTCCAAATCGATTGTATCTAGACATGACTGACTCAATAACATCAATAAACGCTAAATAATTCAATTCCAATACTTAATTACAGATTTCCTATCATTCTTCCCAAAAAGTCAAAAATCGACCCCGGGCCCGCTTGGTCAAAACACGAGGTTCGGACCAAAACTCAATCACCCATTCACCCACGAACCCGAATATGTAATTAGTTTTGAAATCCGACCTCCAAAACAAGGTCTAAATTCCAATTATACAAAAAGCCCTAACTCTACCCAAATCCCTAATTTTCTACCCTTAAGAACATGATTTAGGCCTAGAAATCTAATGGGTGTTAATGGAAATGGAAGAAAATGAGTCTAAGATTACATACCTATGAATTTGTAGTGAAGTTCTCTTTCAAAAATTTTGGAGTTTGGAAGAAGAAGTTATGAAATTTTGGTTTAATCCCGTATGGGTTCTGTTTTTATAATCACTGGGCAGCATTTAGACCTATGCGTTCGCGATCGAACTTAGGCGATCACATAGTTACTCTTCCCCCATCCTAGGCGATCGCGACCCCAGTGGTGCGCTCGCACTATATACAACCTACCCAGCCCCCAGCCCCCTCTCTAAGTTATGTGTTCGCATCCCCCTATGTGCGTTCGCATAGAGCAAAGATCATGTGCTCCGTGTTTGCACCAGGTGTGGTGCGTTCGCACAGTACTAGCCAACCCTCCTCCCCGTGTATGGATTGCGTTCGCATGGAGTCTCATGCGTTCTCATAGGGCAAATCCATGGACACCAGCAACAACAGTTAAGCACCAGATTTTTGAGTCTAGAAATACCCCGACACCTATCCGAAACTCACCCGAGCCCTCGGGGCTCCAAACCGAATATGCACATAACTTCAAAAACATCATACGTACTTACTCGTGCGATCAAATCGCCAAAATAACATCTTAAACAACGAATTTATCATAAAAATCAAAGAAATCTTCTAAAACTTTCAAAGTACCGAAATTTATAATTGTGGGTCCGAATCACGTCAAACGACCTTCGTTCCTTACCAAATTTTACAAACATATATTATCATATTGAACCTGTACCGGGCTCTGGAACCAAAGTACGGTCCTGATACCATAAATTTCAAATATAACCAAATTTCCAAAAACTCTTATATTTTCAGTAAAATAATTTCTTTCAAAAATTTATTTCTCGGTCTTGGGACCTCGGAATTCGATTCCGAGCATACACCCAAGTCCCATATTTTCCTATGGACCCTCCGGGACCGTCAAATTACGGGTCCGGGTCTGATTACCCAAAATGTTAGCCGAAGTCAACTTAAATTCAATTTTAAAGGCAAAACTAGCATTTTTCTCAGTTTTTCATATAAAAGCTTCTCGGCTATACGCCCGGGATGCACATGAAAAACGAGGTGAAATAAAAGGAGGTTTTCAAGGCCTCAGAACACCGTTTTGACTTGTAAAATGAGAGATGACTTTTTGGATCATCACAACACGGCATCATCCTTCGTGCATTAACACTCGCTCACAAACATTTGCATGGCATCACCCTTCGTGCTTTACACTCTCCCTTACCAAAACAAGGAGCAATAACAACGGAGAGATAGAAATATCAAAAATCAGTATTAATTCAACATTTAATGCCACAATACCAACCTCAACTTTGAGCCAATACTCAACAAATACCAAATTTTCGTAAAACATGACAAAAGTTGCTCAACATAACGAATGACTAAGCTAAGCATGAACAATACGATTAAAGAATACAACAGCTACAAGAATAAGACTCACTCGCATGCTATGACTCGACAACAACACATAGGTGTTTGTCACCTCGCCTATACATTGTACTCAACAACCAAATACGTAGCAAATAGTCAAATAATATCTAATCCCTCAAGTCAAAGTTAGACACAACACTTACCTCGCTCCAAAGGCCAAATTCAAAGCTCAACCACCGCTTTTATTCTAGATTCCACCTCCAAACTGTCACGACCCAAATTCTATTCTAGGTCGCGATGGCGTCCAACCCCGAAGTTAGGCAAGCCAACGCTATTTATCAAGTGAATCCCATCTTATTTTATTAAATACCTTTCCAACAATATCTTAATTTAAGTTACTAAGCATATAAAAATACGAAGGCAATATAGATTGCAATGATAAAAGGAGTCAAGATTAAATAATTACATCCCCAAAAGAATAGTCCACCAAAGTGTGTTCCAGGAACTAGTGTCACAAGTGTTTGTGCATCTAGTGGAATGAACAAAAGTATACATCTACTCTACTGTCTGAAATAGAATAGACAGAATAAGTGAAATAAAAGACTCAAACGCGCTACTAAACAGCATCAGGATAAGCAGCTCACCGTGGAATCTCTGCCTCAGTATCGAGAGCGTACTCCTGACTGATAACTAGATGGACCTGCCTCAGAACATTAAGTGCAAAAGCGTAGCATGAGTACATAGACATTATGTACCCAGTAAGTATCCAGTCTAACCTCGAAGAAGTAGTGACGAAGGGTCAACTTGACACTTACTAAGGCCAAACAATATACTTAAGCATGTGACTAAGCATGAATATCAAGGCTAAATAGCAGAAAATAACAGAAAAATAACGAGTTTTTCCATAAATATAAGTGTACATAAATTCTTGTCATTTCAGTTGACAATTTACATTCCAAGGCGTTTTAAGCAATTCAAGTCACAGTAGTGCCAAGCAAATAGCATGCACAGATAATGTCGTGGCGTACAACCTGATCCAACATAATAATAAAACGTGCACTGCCGGAGGGTCAAACGGCGCGAACCATAGATGCATCTATTACCCCGCTCGTGAATCATACATGCGACGCGGTCAAATGTAAACACACACATTCAAACAGTCAATCAAGAACTCACCGGGAAACATTTGTCCAAGGAAAACCAATCCTCTTTTCACGATTACGGAAAAAAATGAAGTTTAACTTATTTAGAAAATTCCTTTACTAATTTGATGTGATCTAAGCATTCTAAATTTGTCAACGAGGTTACAAATATTCAAGTATAGCATGCTTCGGGTCCTAGAATACCCGGACTTAAGCACAATAGTAGCTACGTACCGACTATCATCACCTCATGCGTACGTAGCCCCCCACCCCACCCCACCAAATAGTAGCACATAAATAATCATTTCACCTATGGGGACAATTTCCTCTTACAAGGTTAGAAAAGAGACTTACCTTGTTTCGGGCCTACTTCCAACTCAAGAATGCTCTCAAACTGGAGCCGCACAATCCGAAACTATTCAAATAACGTAAAAACCAATCATTATGGGCTTACAAGTTCATATTATAGCTATTAAAGTGATTATCCAACCTCAAAAGCAAGATTTCCAAAATTTACACCCGTGCCCACGTGCTCGGATTCCGAAAATTCTTAAGGGAAATTGTTACCCATAACCTAAGGATCATTAATATATGATTTTTACTAGGTTCCATAACAAATTTCGTGGTTAAATCCTATTTTTATCAAAACCCTAGGTTTTACTCTAAACCCATAATTTTCACTAATCTTTCTGTGTTAATCTACCCAAAAACCAAGTGTTAAACTCACAACAAGTAGGAATAACTTACCGCTCAAATGCTAAGTTGAAATCCCTCCTTTAGAAGCTCCTAAATCGTTCAAGGATGTGATAAATGACCCCAAATAAGCCTAAGATCCCGTTTTAAAACACTTTACTACCTCCAGTCTTTTTCGCACCTGCGGCGTGTGGACTGCACCTGCGTTCTCGCTTCTGCGAACCATCGTCCGCATCTGTGGAAGGAGGAAAGGCTGGCAAGGATTGCACCTGCGAAAGGGTGCCTGCACCTGCAGCACCACTTCTAAGGAAAAGGGTCGCATCTGCGGAACCTGGGAATCCGCTCAAAGGCCGCATCTGCGAGGGGTCGACCGCTTCTGCTGTCTCGCACATGCGGCTGGTCTCGCACCTGCGGCTGGCCAACCGCAGGTGCGGTCTCACTAAAACTAGTGCACCAGCAGCTCATTTTGAGCTTGGACTCGCCTCGCGCGACGTCTGAATGGCATCTGGGACCCCCGAAACCCCGTCCAAACATACCAACAAGTTTTAAATCATAAAACGGACTTGCTCAAACCTTCAGAACGCCTGAAACAACATTAAAACCAAGAATCACTCCCTAAAACCAATTGAATCAAACTTATGAACTTTAAGTTCTTAAATCTACTTCCCACACGCCGAAACGTACTTATACTACTCGAAATGCTACCAAATTTTGTGTGCAAGTCTTAAATGATATTACAGAACTATTTCCGGTCTTGGAATTATGTTTGGACCTCGATATAATCAAAACACGTTCCAAACCCTAATTATAGTTTTCAAGAATCATATTTCGCTATTTGGAACCGAAACGCTCCCGGGTCATCCAAAACTCGTTCCGAACATACGCCCAAGTCCAAAATCATCATACAAACCTATTGGAACCTTCAAACCCCGATTCCGACATCGTTGACTCAAACTGTTGACCGAAGTCAAACTTGGCCTTTTAGGCCAACCTTAAGGAACCAAGTGTTCCAATTTCAACCCAACTCTTCCAAATCCCGAACCAACCATCCCCGCAAGTCATAAATCAGTACAAAGAAGTCATATTTAGGGGTACGGAGTTCAAGGAAGCAAAACAACCGGTCGGGTTGTTACACAAACCACTCGTATCTAATCATAATTAACTGAATAACATTATTATTGCTAAAGAAATTAGTTTCAATACATAAATATAGGTTTCCCAAAATTTGTCCCAAAAAGTCAAATATTGACCCCGCGCTCGCTTGGTCAAAACTCGAGGTTCGGACCAAAATCCATTCACCCCCAAGCCCGAATATGCAATTAGTTTCGGAATCCGACCCCAAATCGAGGTCTAAATCCCATATTTGCAAATTCCCAATTCTTCCAAAATCCCTAATTTCTACCATGAACACCCTAGATTTTAGGTGGAAATTTCATGAAATGAAATGGGTAATTGAAGGGAAAGCGTTTGAAATCACTTACCAACACTTTGGGGAAGAAATTTCCTTTTTAAAGTCGCCCCTAGGTCTTCTATCTTTTGAAAGTTTGAAGAAATAGCTTGAGTCCCCTTTTGGGACTGTTTTTATATCACTGTGTAGGCCTTCTTTGCGTTCGCGAAGGGCCTGCCGCGTTCGCAAAGGGTAGCGGCCCAGAAGGCCTACGCGTTCGCAAAAGGTTGTACGCATTTGCGATGGTCTGCCCCCCATGGCCACCGCGTTCGCGTAGAACAACCTACAAATCCTAACACCTCTATTTACTCTACGCATTCGCGTGATGCCGGTCGCATTCGCAAAGAGCAGACCTGCCACGACTCCAAAACTACCCCGGTCGTGATGGTGCCTATCGCGATACTAGGCTAGCCAATTCAATACTCAAAACATAAAGAACCTTCCGTTTATATCATTTCTAAACCGATAATTTGTAAAGGTTTCATTTATGCATTTTTTTTAAAGAGACTAAGATATGCCGAATAATAGATACAACCCAAAATCCCGGAGTCACTGATCATGAGAATCTAAAGAAAATATACAAGTCTGAAAAATAAACTCTATAATAGTAAGAAGGAGAAAGCAGGTCTACAGACGCATGCAGCTACCTCGCAAATCTCCGAGAAATCTCTGGAACAGGTAAACGGCTCATTCCGCCCTAGCACGTGGATCTGCACACAAGGTGCAGGGAGTAATGTGAGTACGCCAACTCAATAGTAATGAAAGTAAATAAGGTCTGAGCAGTAAGAAACACATAAAATCAGGTCATCAAATCACAAGAGGCACAGTCTTTCTTTCCAACAGTGTATACGTGAAATCATCACGCTTAAAAGATGATTTCAGTAAAAAAAATCATTTGAGAATATACTTTCCAACAGTTTCAATATAACTTTCAAGAAGCTTAGTATAAAAATGATAAAAATCATAAAAGGCCTCTCGGGCAAAAACATATTTCATAAACCGCCCCTCGGTCATAACATCACGCAGAATCAGTCCCTCAGCATACCTCATCATCACTCGTAATCAGCCCTGTTGACATCCAATTTTGTCCCTCTTTTCTTTCAAATTGTTTATTTGAGCTTCTAGTATCGTGAATAATGTAAGAATACATATTTTACTTATTTTTTTTTATTCCAAAATAAATCTAATTAGTCTTGTTAGTTTTTGTTATTTTTATTGTTGTTGTTATCATCATTAAATAACACTATTATCGTTGTTGTTGTTATTGATTATTATTATTATTCTCATTAATTATTATTATTACTACTACTACTACTACTACTATTACTATTATTATTATTATTATTATTCATTCATTAATTCGTTTATTTGTTCTTATCGCCTTTTGTGGAAAAAGCATATCATTTTCCTTTATTTAGTTAATAGTAATATTTTTTTAATCTTACGCTTTAATAATATTTGTTCCAAGAACATTAGGGTTTTATACTTATAAATTAGTGTAATGAATATTTTACATGTTAATATACATAGTATTATATAATATCGTTAGTAAAATATTTTATTAAAATTAGAAGCCTAAGTAATTATAATGAAGAAGAGAAAAGCCTACTAATTTCGGCCACCCCATTCTCTTTCATGATCCCACTCTCTAATAGTCCAGACCAACCCAATTAGCCATAACCCAACAGCCCATATTCTAGATCCTTCTTATAAGTTAAAATTTCCAAATTGCCTTTATTGAATTCTCTGAAAAGTTTCACCAGGCCCTCTTAACGTGAAGGATCTCCTCCCTTCACAAAATCTTTGCTTTTCAGAAACTTTGGCATTTTCCCCAATTTTTCTCTTTTTCCTAGTTTCCCTCTCTCTCTTTCTTCAAAAATCTTTCCATTCTCTATATATCTTCTTCTATATTTTTCTCAATACCAGAAAGAGATTAGGCAATTTTGGTGAAATTTCTACTGCTACACTTTGCCCATTAAACTTGAACGGCTCTTTTGGATGCCCAAGGTCAACCTGTGATCCTTCTCTGCCAAGGGATTTTGAATTTCAAAATCAGCACGAACCCTACTTCTTCACCTATGAATACTTGCATTTGGAGTATATTTAGGGAGAGGCATTTTTGGAGCTGTTGCACCTCTGTTTAAATTCATAAACTCTTAGTCGCCGCCTCTATTCCCCTTCCAAAAGCTTCAGCCGCTATTTTACCCCAAAAACTAATGGTTGCTAGCCACCTCTATCCCCTTAAAGTCAAGGATTTATCAGTCGCGCCTCCCCTTTTCTTATAGGTCACTAATTTTCCATAATAAAGCAAGCGAGTTCGAAGTGAGTTCGATAGCGGATCGAAGACCCCAACCCCAGTTCACTGCACCAAAGCAGGTCACTGTCTTTTATTTTCTTTTCGATTCCATAAGTCTAAGACGAATTCGTCTTTTGGTGTGTAGTGTGAGTGTGCGGCTAATTCCTCTTTCATTTTCTTCACATGTTCTAGATATCAAGAAAAAAATAGAATTTTGATATACTTCTTGTTATTTGTATTTATGTCATCATCTTGATTAGAAATCACGTGCTTCAATTTTTCTTTTATTTATGTGCAATGTCATAGTTTTGTAGTTGTCAATGTATTAGAAATAATGTTCCAGTACTCTTTCGCTTATTTGTGTGTACAAAAAAGTTGATCTATTCTGCTATTGCACTTGTTCATTTAAATGGGTGAAAGTAGGGGATAGTTCTGGTCTTTATTTGTCTTTACATTATTAATAGATATCCTAATAATATAGGCTACGTATATGATAGTAGTTTAGTAGAAATAGTTCTTTAAACTTGTTTACTATTCTCGGATATAAATCATGTGCATAGGAGTTCGTGTATTCAGGCCATCTGCTTTTTTTGAAAAAAATAGAAAACACGCTGCTAACTGCTCAAATTAACAAGTTTGGTTTAGATCTTTGATGAACATACAATATGCATATTTTACGCCTCTCGGCTTAGATATCATGTCATAGGATTTGTTATCTTATTTATTAAAGCTAAAAGGGTTCGTGATCTTGTTTCTCTATTTAATATGTTAGATTTGAAAGAACCAAGTAAGACCATATGTTTACATAGTAACATAACTTGTTACTTAAGATTACTCATCATTTATTCACTTTAATGTCACATAAAAATAAACGAATATTTTGTTTACTTGCTCTAGGAGATTTTAGTCCCCTTTAATCTCATTCAAGTTATAGAAATCATGTCTATAAGATTAAAATATTCTTTATGTAATTTTCATCATTTAGAAATCATGTCAATAAGATCCTAATTAAAATGTATCTATGTTCCAACTTGTTAGACTAGATATCTTAACACCTCTTCTTCTAGTATTTGTGTAGTAAGAGTAAAAGAATAAAAATATGTCGTAGCTATGTATTGATGGAACTTATGTAGCTTCATGTTAAGCTGCGTTTCATATTTTATTTTTTTGCAAAGTGTATGTTTGGTATATGGATTTTAATTTTCTTTCAAGAACTTGAAAAATATAAAGAGTTTGACTCTTTTACATTGAAGGATACTAATTTAGCACTAAGAATTTAGTTTAACACTATGTTAAGAACTCTCTATTCCATGAACTATGTGTTCAGATAATAATAGGACTTTACGACACTTAAATTAGCTATTATTCTTACTCACTTTGTATTGTATAAAGGAATTACTTTACTGAAATTTGGTTGCGATCTGGGTAGTAGAAAACATAAGTTTTAGATCTATAAATCATGACTGTAGAGCTCATTTGAAGCCACATACTGTTAAGTTTCCTGCCTCCACCATGCTTGTCGGACTTAAAATACTTTATTGAAGCCAACATGAGCTCTTATATGAAATTCTAGTATGTGTCACATATTCTGTTTAAGTGACGTTGCTAGGAGGTAAAAATATTTTGCATTTACTAATCTGAGATAACCTTAAGGAATTAGAACACATCTTGTTTGCTTGACTGATTTATATGGTTAAATATCTCTTCATATTAAGAGTTGTTGTATGTATCAAACTACTGGATTCAAGTTTCTGGACATTGTAGAACTGAGAAGCAATGAGATTTCTTAAATTTTGTGTTTCACTTTAGCACAAAAGTGAAACACTGGTTTCAAGTTGTATATAGAAAAATTGTTGGTTTCAAGTTTCTAATTCTTTGTTTCTTCCTTTCTTTGCATATGCACTTGGAGTAAAAATGTAATCTCGTTCGAGACTCAACAATACCCGAGCATAGAGCCATCACACCCCATACCATCTTTCTTTAGAACAACGGATAGCGAGAAAAACAAGCGAAACGCTTGGGGCACCTATGACGTTCTTCTTCTTTTAATTCTTTTGTCATTCATTTTATCTAACTTTTACGATTGTTAATTTGCTTGTGTATTTGGGTTTTATCTCAAGTTTGAATTTAATTATTTTGGTTCTTTGTTGCACTTATATCGCGTAGGATATGGTAATTAGAATAACGAATCTAAGATCGGAAATATGATAACTTTTTTTACTTAGCTGCCATTAGAGTATTCATTTTCTAGTAAGCTTAGTACTTTATTTCAAACACATCTTTTGAGTTACTTTGTTAAAGTTGACGCTTTCGGAAAGTTAATTGTTAGGCTCGTTTTCAATACTGCTAAATTGGAGTTTTCTTTATAAATGATGTAAACCATATAAGTCTTTCTAAGAATTAATTTGTAGTGGTTTAAATTACTTGAGTAATTTCAGATTTTGAAATTTTTTTATGGTCAGTTTATTTCTTTCAAAAAATATGAACTATTGTTACTTTAAATATATAAACCATTTTTTGTAGTTTCATATGTAAAAGCTTTTCTTAAAACACAGGTAACCCAAACTGTTTATTTCGTTTGAATTTTAAAATGCACCAAAGTAATTTTCTTTCTCAATATAAATGTATGCAGAAGGGACTCATGTCTTTCTTCCTAATTATTACACATGTTTTTTTTTTTAATACAATCTACAAACGTTTTTTTTTAAATATGCACACATATTGTTACTTAATTTTTAAAATCAATTAACTTAAGTTTGGCCGGTTAACTGTAATTAACGGATCATATAGGGTGCTTTTACAACCTTCCCTATAGGATTAATTAGAACCCTTTCCCATAGTCTTAAAGGTTAAGCAGACCATATAAACAGAGTTAATTTTAAGTATTATTTAATAAATTGGTGTCCTAATCCACCGTTAAAGTAATTAGGTGGCGACTCTTTTTAATTTATTAAACCTTCAGAATTACCAATATGTTATACTCTAGTTTGACCCGTGTTAAAATGGGGTATAACAAGCCCCTCGGGCAACCTCACAGCCACTCATGCCTCCCAATCACTCGCCATTCGACACTCGCACTCAGTAGGTACTTGCGCTCACTGGGGGTGTACAGACTCCGGAGAGGCTTCTACAGCCCAAGCGCTATATCGATGCGGCGTGCAGCCCTACCCAATATCGTTGCGGCGTGCATCCCGATCCATATATCTCGTTGCGGCGTGCAGCCTGATCGAACATATCTCGCTGCATCCCGATCCATATATATATATATATATATATATATATATATATATATATATATATATATATATATATATATATATATATANTTCCTCACAACACAGGCCCCCGGCCTCACTCAGTCAGAAACCTCTCAAGCCACTCGGGCTATCAGTAAAACAGGGTACTTAGCCCAAAATATCATTCTTTTATGCATCAAATGGAGTAAATAAGACTGAGTTTCAAAAATCAGTAAAACATAGCATGACTGAGTGCGAATCTTAAATCAACATAGTGAGGAAATAGTAGTAAAAAGCCCCTAAGGGTCCAAAAAACTTGGCACGAGGCCCAAATACGGCAATCAGCCCAAAACATAGTATCTCTAAAACATAAAATATCATATGATCTCTTAGTCAAATACGCAACTTAATAGTTGCTACGGGACGGACCGAGTCATACTCCCCCAACAGTGTACGCCACACGCTCGTCATCTAGTATGTGCGACACTCCAAAATAGTGATACAAGGTGAAGTCCGGGGTTTCATACCCTCAGGACAAGATTTACAATAATTACTTACCTCAAACCAGATGAAAATCTACTCCACGATGCCCTTGCCACTCGACTCGGCCTCAATACGCCCCGAATCTATTCAAAAACATATTCATATCATCAAAATATGCTAATGGAACATAGCCCACTCGAAAATAACCAATTTACATCAAAAATTTTGAAATTGGCCAAACGCGAACCCCGGGCCCATGTCTCGGATTCCAATAAAAATCACACAAATAGAACCCGTATACTCTCCCCAGTTCATACATACCAAATACAACAAAATCGGATCCCAAATGGCCCCTCAAATCCCCAATTTATACTCTCCAATTTCAAGCCCTAATCTCCAAATTTTTCCACTAAAAACATGATTAAACAATGTAATAATTGCCATAAACACGAGATACCAGGTCCAAGTAGCTTATCTCACTAAAAACACTTAAATCCCCCCTTGAAATCACAGCTCCAAGCTCCAAGCTCCAAAATCCGTCAAAAATGGAGGAAAAATGACCAAATTTCGCGAAGGAATCTATTTATAGGTTCTGCCCAACGATTACTGCATCTGCGGCCTTTTCCTCGCACGTGCGGTCCCAAGTGCGCACCTGCGGTTCCCACTTAATAGACCAACTTCCGCACCTGCGCTCCACCTACCGCACTGGCGGGCTCACAGGTGCGTCTAAACTCTCGCATCTGCGGTTCCTTCCCAGCTGCCCCCTTTCCGCACCTGCGATGGCCAACCCGCACCTGCGGTCACTCTTCCGCATCTGCGGAACACCAGAGCAGAGTGCACCAGCAACTTTTCCAACTTTAAAAACTCCCCGACGGCCATCCGAAATCATCCTGAGCCCCTAGGGGCCCCAACCAAAAATACAAATACCTCATATAACATCACTCGAACTTAGTCGAACCCTCGGAACACTCAAAATAACATCAAACACCAAATCCATCCATAATTCAAGCCTAAGGATTCCTAAACTTTTGAAATTCGCCAACGATGCTGAAACCAACCAAACCATGTCTGAATGACCTAAAAATTTGCACACACATCCCAAATGACTCTACGGTCCTATTCCAACTTCCGGAATTCCATTTCGACCCCGATAGTTAATTTCCATTGCCAACCGGAAATCGCCGAATATCCAATTTTGCCAATTCAACCTTAATTCCACTCCGGACCTCCGAACAATATTCTGAACACACTCCTAAGTCCTAAATCACCTAACGAAGCTATCCGAGCCATAAAAACCACATTTCGAGATCATTTACCTATAAGTCAACTTCCGGTTGACTTTTCCAACTATTTAACCAACTTAAGAGACTAAGTGTCTCATTTCTCTCCGCAACCACTCTGAACTCGATACAACCAACCCAACACAACATAAAAGAGTTGAACCACACAAAAATAAAGTAGAAATGGGGGAAAACAGGGCTAAACTCTCGGAACGACCGATCTGGTCGTTACATTCTCCCTCACTTAAACATATGTTCGTCCTCGAACGAACCCAGAGTTGTTCGGCCCGTCAAAAAATTTCGTGTAACCTACCATGCACATACTCACCCTATCCCATATAGGTCCAATGGCACAACATAGCTGAAATTTCGCAATCCAACCTAACCCATAAACCTTAGAACCAAATTTCCACTTCTGAAATAATCTATAAGATCAAAATTCCACACTTATAACTGAATAAGTCTGAACATGATGCATCAAGCCATATCCGTAACCCAAGATGTAATTCTATGATATACCACATGACTCAAACACTCATAGCGATATCTCCCAATCACAATAGCTGCTCCAAACATCCCAATACTGGTAAATAACCTCTTATCAAGCAAAGCCCCATTCTAACACTTCCATATACTGCCAATGTTGAAAGAAACATGCAGAAACTAGTAACCATTCGTCCGATCATCCAGACATGGAGCTCCCCCTTCTCTGATAGGAACTATAGCAGATTTCTAAGTCGACTTCCGATATTATCCTTCCAACTATGTTGTAGTCAATACTGACAGTATTCATTCTAGGTCCAATGACCTCTTCTCATCCAACATGACCACTCTGATGACATGAAACATCAATACAATCCAAAGCCATAACCTGTGCAACTCGTGCACCCAATAGCGACATCCCAACGTACTCAAATCATAGAAAAGATTCACACGGGAGGACTATCCTGCCAGCTTAACAAGCACCATCACAACACCATGCTAAGAGCCTGGAACACATCGTAAAACCCAAACACACGAATTCTGACACCAAGGATCATACCTCTACATTACTCCGCTCAATGCGTGATCCCATCCAAACGCTGGTCCACATGAAATACTTCAAGTCACCTTGATCAAAATCAATAACCATGCGAAATTTGACATCAAGTACTCAAAGTGCGTTGCCATAACCACGGGGAATCGGATGATACCATGCTACACAAACCCGAAATAATATAACCAATATGTCTCAATCCCGCAATACCCAATTAATTACCTTACTCAAATCCCGCTATAAATCCCAAATGGAACCGCATCATATGTGCATATAACCAACAATCACAACTCCTTGCAATTCCGAAGGGTAACTCGTAGAACACTCCAGAACACGAATAAGCTCCATGAAAATCGAATGGTATATCCCTTAACAATAGCAATTTGCAGTCAACAATTCCGACCCGGTGCAGAACACACACCCATACTGGGCCTACCAATACCCTAAATCAACTCTGGTCACCCGCAATAGATAGATAACTCTCTGGAAGTTCACAATGACTGAATCATGGAACATACTAACATCTGACTAGCTCTGCTCGCATCTTCACAGTCCACAACCACAAGATAACATGTTTATGAGAACTCTCAGTCTCGAAGTCCATGAAGAGCACGAACCACCATATTTGATCCCAACTCTACCGCTCGAATATATAACACACCTATAATACTAAATCATTCCACGAGGGATACCCCTATAACTCTTCGGTGTCACCAAGCAATGTTGAATATCAGCAGTCGATCCAACAAGAGAGCGTCGCAATACCAATTAAGCACCCTTAACTCAAACACATTGCCCTTTGTGAAATGTATACCCTCTTCAAGCCGCACCAATTAGTGATACCATTTACCTAGTCATCTAAAATTGCTCACGTTGCCTTAAGGATTTATGACCTTCCTTCCAGAACTGAATCGAGACCTCACACATGCAATCTTAGTCTCAACACAACATACCGCATACACCATGCCATCCTATGATAAATATGAGTACTTCATGATCCCTTCCGAGACACAAGCAACTACGTACCCAACTAGCCAAGAACTTTACATTTTGTCCCATCTAGAAGCAAAATCACTATATATCACATGCTCCTCACACTAGTAGAAAATACACATCTCTAACCGTAGTAGAAACCATCAAGAATGCTCTGAATCCCATTTGTACGACACCAAACTGACATGACTGAATCCTTCTAACTCAACCAAGCTATGCATGTCACCAAAACCCGAGAGCATTGCCAAGAAACACTTGTAGAAGCTCATTACCTCATAAGCACCCAAAGGAATAATCATACCCCTTACCATGTTGATCCGACCTACTACCAAGATATCCTATTAATCCAAGTTCCTTCTGAATTACCTTTGAATTGATACCTCTCCTTGCCATAATATCGCAATTTTTAACCCAGACTCACCACACGAGACCCAATCATAACAGCGTACAGTCTAAGGCTCGTAAGCCGCTGAATACTCTCTCAGATATCCCCAAAAGTACCACATTCAAAATACTTACCCTAAAGAGAATTCCTGTGAATCTAAAGCCATTACCTTTATTTTTCCTGATATTGATATGTAGAATCCATGATAACGTAGAAATGCCACAAGTCTTGACACCCTCCAACGTAAATCTCAGTTCTAGCCAAATGCATACCTTGAAGATCCCCAGTTGTTACATATAACCTTGAATCCATAAGAACCATTCTCGAGAGTCATCCACTCTACGCAAATCTCAATTACACTGATCAAACAGACCGAATGACCTGGCCCCATTTGCACACCAACATCCTAGGAAGTAGTCCACACACTCGAAGCAACAAGCAGATTCCTACACTCCACTCACTACATCTTTTAAAATTACAACTCAATCATTTAATAAAATCCATTTACCCATAGAGTACATTACAACCTGTATCCAAAATTTCCATTACTCGAGTCATCCCCGATATCAACCCCTGTAACCCACAACTGATTCGCCAGTATACCTCAAACTAAAATTGATACGACACTTAGCCGCGCAATCAACTTATCAACAGCAGACTCCCCCACTTAGCCCAAATCCATAGATCAAGGCAACCAATAACTCACAATGCACATACGCTATCACCGCCACAATACCGCGGTGAGATTCAACTAAATCCTTCATAAGCTCATATAACACCAACTATCTAATGTCTCAAATCATCTGCAAACCTCGCATTCACCATTGTAATAGTCATGCCAACTTCCACAAGCGATCTAAACTCAAATTGCAACATATATCAATTACTGATAAAAGAGGACTTGCTACAAAACCACCTAAGGATCACACAACCTCACGACACCCCGCGGGAAATAGCCCTGCCTGCTTAGCCTCAAACTGATCTCTATCTATACCCTTCCAAAAATCATAGCTATTACGCAATCACTTTATCCTTCTGCATCTAAACACAACCAATGCCTACCCTCGAGGCACCACAATACGCGGTATAAGGACCTGAAGCTTATGGGAGAACTAACACTGGAGTTGTGGTCAAATAAATCTTGAGCTTCTAGAAGCTCTATCCACACTCGTCTGACCATCTGGATACCTTCATTGGACACCACGTGCCCCAATAATGCTATTGAACTGAGCCAAAATTCACACTTGGAGGACTTTGCATCAAATTTCTCCTCCCTCAATCTCGGGAATACAACTCTCAAATGCTGAGAATACTCCTCCTGGCTACGAGAGTACACCAGGATGTCATCAATGAACACAGTAACAAAGGAAATCCAAATACGGCTGAGATACGTTATTCATCAAATGTAAGGAACGCTGCTGGGGCATGGGTCAACCCAGAAGACATCACTAAAAACTCATAGCACAACAGGAAGATCCACTTCCCTCCGCAACTATACTACATGATAGGTGCTTCCATACACTCACAACTCAGGGCCATATACCAACTCAAGACAGAAGTCAAACACTCAATAGTCCTTGCCACATCTCCGGCCAATTCTTTTTGTCACAATCAAACAATCTGAGCATATTTCGCCATCAAATCACACTCACCACATAGTCATCTAGTCACAAAATCCCATCAATAAGGACACGAACGAAGATATAAGTCCCAAATGCACGTGCTCACACAATCGAAATCTCGCACTCAAGCCACAAACAAAACTCGACCCCTCAAGTCCTCCATACTTGCCCATTATCAACATGCTAAAATCACATCTCGCACCTCACCCGTGGAGATCGCAAGTCGTCGATGCACAGCTGATACCGAGCGCTCACGTGCGCATTCGAACACATGAAAGGAATTTAAAGAGTTATGCCTTTGGCTGAATAAATGAATTCACACGACAAGAATTCAAGAATGTGAGATTTTTCCTAAGGGTTCTGCAGCCTCTCGAAAATAAGTACAGACGTCTCCGTACCGATCCGCAAGACTCTACTAAACCTGCTCATGACCAGTGAGTCCTATGTAACCTAGGCTCAGATACCAACTTGTCACGACCCCAAAACTACCCCGGTCGTGATGGCGCCTATCGCGATACTAGGCCAGCCAATTCAATAACCAAAACATAAATAACCTTTCGTTTATATCATTTCTAAACCGATAATTTGTAAAGGTTTCATTTATGCATTTTTTTAAACAGATTAAGATATGCGAATTATAGATACAACCCAAAATCCCGGAGTCACGGGTCATGAGCATCTGAAGAAAATATACAAGTCTGGAAAATAAACTCTATAATAGAGAGAAGGAGAAAGCAGGGTTGCGGATGCATGCAGCTGCCTCACAAATCTCCGAGAAATCTCTGGAAAAGGTAAATAGCTCACTCCGCCCTAGCACCTGGATCTGCACACAAGGTGCAGGGAGTAGTGTGAGTACGCCAACTCAGTAATAATGAAAGTAAATAAGGTCTGAGCAGTAAGAAACACATAAAATCAGGTCATCAAATCACAAGAGGCACAATCTTTCTTTCTAACAGTGTATACGTTAAATCATCGCGCTTAAAAGACGATTTCAGTAAAAAAAATCATTTGAGAATATACTTGCCAACAGTTTCAATATAACTTTCAAGAAGTTTAGTGTAAAAATGATAAAAATCATAAAAATCCTCTCGGGCAAAAACATATTTCATAAACCGCCCCTCGGGAGTAACATCACTCAAAATCAGTTCCTCAGCATACCTCACCATCACTCATAATCAGCCCCTCGGGCAACCTCACAGCCACCCATGCCTCCCAATCACTCAGCACTCGCACTCAGTAGGTACCTGCGCTAACTAGGGATGTACAGACTCCGTAGGGGCTCCTACAGCCCAAGCACTAAATCGCTGCGGCGTGCAGCCCGACCCAATATAGTTACGGCGTGCAGCACGATCCATATATCTCGCTGCGGCGTGCAGCTCGATCCATAAATATATATACATACATATATATATATATATATATATATTGCGGCGTGCTGCCCGATCCATATATATTCTTCACAACATAGGCCCTCGGCCTCACTCAGTCAGAAACCTCTCAAGTCACTAGGGATATCAGTAAAACAGAGTACTCAGCCAAAATATCACTCTTTTATGCATCAAATGGAGTAAATAAGACTGAGTTTCAAAAATCAGTAAAACATAGCATGACTGAGTGCGAATCTTAAATCAACACAGTGAGGAAATAGTAGTAAAAATCCCCTTAAGGGTCCAAAGAAACTTGGCACGAGGCCCAAATACGGCAATCAGCCCAAAAAATAGTAAACATCTCTAAAACATAAAATATCATATGATCTCTTAGTCAAATACGCAACTTAATAGTTGATATGGGACGGACCGAGTCACAATCTCCCAACAATGTACGCCACACGCTCGTCATCTAGCATGTGCGCCACTCCAAAATAGTGATACAAGGTGAAGTTCGGGGTTACATACCTTCAGGACAAGATTTACATTCATTACTTACCTTAAACCAGATGAAAATCTACTCTGCGATGCCCTTTCCACTCGACTCAGCCTCAACACACCCCGAATCTATTCAAAAACAGACTTATATCATCAAAATATGCTAAAGGAACAATGCCCACTCAAAAATTACCAATTTACATCAAAAATTCCGAAATTGGCCAAATCCGACCCTCGGGCCCACGTCTCGGAATCCAATAAAAATAACAAAACTAGAATCCTTACACTCTCCCGAGTTCATACATACCAAATATATCAAAATCGGACCCCAAATGGCCCCTCAAATCCCCAATTTATATTCTCCAATTTCAAGCCCTAATCTCCACATTTTTTCACTAAAAACATGATTAAACAATGGAATAATTTCCATAAACATGAGATACCAGGTCCAAGTAGCTTACTTCACTAAAAACACTTAAATTCCCCCTTGAAATCAAAGCTCCAAACTTCAAAATCCATCAACAATGGAGGAAAAAATGACCAAATTTCGCGAAAGCATCAATTTATAGGTTTTACCCAGCGATTGCCGCATCTGCGGCCTTTTCCTCGCACTTGCGGTCCCAGGTGCGCACCTGCGTTTTCCACTTAATAGACCAACTTCCGCATCTGCGCTCCACCTACTGTACAGCGGGCTCGCAGGTGCGGCTAAACTCCCGCATCTGCAAATCCTTCCCAACTGCCCCCTTTTCGCACCTGCGATGGCCAACCAGCACCTGCGGTCACTCTTCCGCATCTGCGGAACACTAGAGCAGAGTGCACTAGCAACTTTTCCAACTTTAAAAACTCCCCGACGGCCATCCGAAATAATCTCGAGACCCTCGGGGACCCAACTAAAAATACAAATACCTCATATAATATCACCTTCCTTCTAGTCGAACCCTCGGAACACTCAAAATAGCATCAAAACACCAAATCAATCCATAATCCAAGCCTAAGGATTCCTAAACTTCTGAAATTTTGCCAATTATGCCGAAACCAACCAAACCACGTCTGAATGACCTAAAAATTTGCACACACATCCCAAATGACTATACGGTCCTATTCCAACTTCCGAAATTCCGTTGCGACCCCGACAGCTAATTTCCACTGCCGACCGGAAATCGCCGAAAATCCAATTTCGCCAATTCAAGCCTAATTCTACTCCGAACCTCTGAAAAACATTCTGAATACACTCTTATGTACCAAATCACCTAACGAAGTTATCTGGTCCATAAAAACCACATTCCGAGATCATTTACCTATAAGTCAACTTCGGGTTGACTTTTCCAGCTATTTAACCAACTTAAGAGACTAAGTTTCTCATTTCTCTCCACAACCACTCTGAACTCGAGCCAACCAACCCAACACAATATAAAAGAGCTGAACCACTCAAAAATAAAGCAGAAATAGGGGAAAATGGGGTTAAACTCTCAGAACGACCAATCGGGTCGTTACAAGACCCCCCAGTTCTCCGCGTTCGCGACCATGGCCTCGCGTTCGCGTTGAACAAATCCACCCCCAGCCAAGCTTACACTTCGCATTCGCGAGAGTAGCTTCGCGTACGCGAAGAAGAAAACCAAAAACACTGATTGCAGCAAGAAAACAAGATTTTTCCTAAATTCAAAACATTCTGAAGCCTATCTGAAACTCACCCGAGCCCTCGAGGCTCCAAACGAAACATGCACACAAGTCTAAAAACATCATACGAACTTGCTCGCGCAATCAAATCATTAAAGTAACACCTAGAACTACGAATTTAGCACCAAATTGAATGAAATTTTAAAGAAAGCTTCAAAACCTCTAGTTTCACAACCGAATGTCCGCATCACGTCAAACTAACTCCATTTCTTACCAAACTTCACAGACAGATCATAAACACTATAGTGAACCTGTTCCGGACTCCAAAACCAAAATACAGACCTGATATCAATAATGCCAAACATTAACAGATTCTTGAAAATCATTTAATATTCAGACTTTTAATTTTCCACAAAAATTCATATCTCGAGCTAGGGACCTCAGAATTCGATTCAGGGCATACGCCCAGGTCCCATAATTCAATGCGGATCCACTGGAACCGTTAAAATATGGGTTCCAGGTCCTTTTAGTCAAAATATTGACAGAAGTCAACAAAATTCAATTTTTAAGGCAAAAATTATTATTTCCTTCATTTTTCAACATAAAAGTTTTCCGGAAACATGCCCGAACTGTGCATGCAAATCGAGGAGGGTAAAAATGAGATTTTTAAGGCTAAAGAGTGTAGAATTGAGTTCTAACACATAAGATGACCTTTTGGGTCATCACAATCTCCACCTCTAAAACAACAGTTCGTCCTCGAACGGACATAGAAAAGTACCTGAACCGGTGAATAAGTGGGGATATCTACTTCGCATGTCCGACTAGGACTCCCAAGTAGCTGCCTCAGTGAGATGACCTCTCCACTGCACTCGAACTGAAGGATAACTCTTTGATCTAAACTGACAAACCTGTCGGTTTAGAATATCCACCGGCTCCTCCTCATAAGTCAAATCCTTGTCTAGCTGGACAGAGCTGAAGTCTAACACGTGGAATGGGTCACCATGATACTTCCGGAGCATGGACACGTGGAATACTGGATGAACTGCTAATAACCCCCGAGGCAACGCAAGTCTATAAGCCACATCTCCCAATCTCTCAAGAATCTCAAAAGGCCTGATATATCTAGGGCTCAACTTGCCCTTCTTTTCAAACCTCATGACACCCTTCATGGGTGACACCCGCAGCAACACTCTCTCCCCGACCATGAATACCACATCACAAACTCTACGGTCAGCATAACTCTTTTTCCTGGACTGAGCTGTGCGAAGTCGATCCTATATAATCTTGACCTTGTCTAAGGCCTCCTGTACTAGGTCAGTACCCAATAACCGAGCCTCTCCCGGCTCAAACCATCCAACTGAGACCGACACCGCCTACCATATAATGCCTCATAGGGAGTCATCTGAATGCTCGAATTATAGCTGTTGTTGTAGGCGAACTCTGCGAGGGGAAAGAGTTGATCCCATGATCCTCCGAATTCTATAACACAAACGTGGAGCATATCCTCCAAGATCTGGATAGTACGCTCGAACTGTCTGTTCATCTGAGGGTGGAATGTTGTGCTCAACTCAACCCGCGTACCCAACTCACATTGTACTGCCCTCAAAAAGTGCATGGTAAATTGCGTACCTTGATCAGAAATGATAGACACGGGCACACTATGAAGACGGACGATCTCCCGAATATAAATATCTGCCAACCTCTCCAAAGAATAGGTAATTGTCACAGGAATGAAGTGCGCTGACTTGGTCAGCCTATCCACAATGACCCAAACGGCATCGAACTTCCTTTGAGTCTGGGGGAGTCCAACAACAAATTCCATAGTGATATGCTCCCACTTCCACTCAGGAATCTCTATCTGCTGAAGCAAACCATCGGGTCTCTGATGCTCATATTTCACCTACTGACAATTCAGGCACTGAGTTATATAAGCAACTATATCCTTCTTCATCCTCCTCTACTAATAATGTTGTCGCAAGTCCTGGTACATCTTGGCGGTGCCCGAGTGAATAGAATACCGAGAACTGTGGGCCTCCTCAAGAATCAACTCACGAAGCCCATCAACACTAGGCACACACAAGCGACCCTGCATCCTCAAAACTCCGTCATCTCCAACAGTAACCTGCTTGGAACCACCGTGCCACACTATGTCCCTAAGGACCAACAAATGAGGATCATCACACTGTCGATCTCTAATACGCTCGAACAAGGAAGACCGAGTGACGGTGCAAGCTAGAACACGGCTGGACTCTGAAATATCCAACCTGACAAACTGGTTGGCCAAAGTCTAAACATCCTAAGCTAGCGGCCTTTCACCGACTAGATGAACATAAAGCTGCTCATACTCACTGCCTTCCTACTCAATGCGTCGGCCACCACATTGGCCTTTTCCCACGAATGATACAAGATGGTGATATCATAGTCTTTCAATAGATCCAACCACATTCTCTGCCTCAAATTGAGATCCTTTTCCTTGAACAAATACTCCGTGAAAAACCTCATATGACACGCCACAAAGATAGTGCCTCCAAATCTTCAGCGCATGAACAATAGCTGCCAACTATAATGGCTGCCAACTATAAATCATGGATGGGGTAATTCTTCTCATGAACCTTCATCCGTCAAGACGCATAAGCAGTCACCCTGCCCTCCTACATCAATACTGCTCCGAGTAACATAGGAGGCATCACAATATACTGTGTAAGATCCTGAACTTGATGGCAACACCAACACCGACGTTGTAGTCAAAGATGTCTTGAGCTTTTGAAAGATCACCTCACACTTGTTCGACCAACTGAACGAGGCACCCTTCTGGGTCAACCTGGTCAACGGGGCTGTTATAGATGAAAACCCCTTCACAAATCGACGGAGTAACCCGCCAAACCTAAGAATCTCCTAATCTTCATGGCTGAAGTGGGTCTAGGCCAGTTCTTGACTGCCTCAATCTTCTTAGGACCTACCTGAATGCCCTCTACTGATACAACGTGGCCCAAGAAAATGATTGAATCCAACCAAAACTCGCACTTCGAAAATAGCATACAACTGACTATCTCTCAAAGTTTGGAGCATTATCATAACGTATTGCTCATGCTCCTCACGACTATGGGAGTATATCAATATGTTATCAATAAACACAATCACAAAGGAATCCAAATAAAGCTTGAACACCTGGTTCATCAAATCCATAAATGCTGCTAGGGCATTGGTCAACCCAAAAGACATCACCAGAAACTCATAGTGCCCATACCGCGTCCAAAAAGCTGTCTTAGGGACATCGGATGCCCTAACCCTCAACTGATGGTAGCCAGATCTCAAATAAATCTTATAAAACACCTTGGCCTCTTGAAGCTGATCAAATAAATCATCAATCCTCGGCAATGGATACTTGTTCTTGATGGTGACTTTGTTCAACTGCCGATAATTTATACACATCCTCATAGACCCATCCTTCTTCTTTACAAACAAAACCGGTGCACCCCAGGGCGAGACACTAGATCTAATGAATCCCTTATCAAGCAAATCCTACAATTGTTCCTTCAATTCTTTCAACTCTGGTGGGGCCATCTGGTATGGCGGAATGGAAATGGGTTGAGTGCCCGGAGCCAAATCAATACAAAAATCAATATCTCTGTCGAATGGAATCCCCGACAAGTTTGCAGGAAATACCTATGGAAACTCACGAACAACGGGCATAGAATCCATTGAAGGAACCTCCAGACTAGAAGCACGAACATAAGCCAAATAGGCCAAACACCCCTTCTCGATCATACGCCGAGCCTTCATATAAGAAATAACCTTGCTGGTACAATGGCTAGGAGTCCCTTTCCACTCTAATCGAGGAAACTCAGGCAAGGCTAAGGTCACCGTCTTGGTGTGACAGTCCAAAATAGCATAATAAGGTAACAGCCAATCCATGCCCAATATAACATCGAAATCAACCATATCGAGGAGTAAAATATCTACATTGGTCTCAAGACTCCCAATAGTGACCACACATGAACGATATACACGATCTACGACAATATCATCCCCCACAAGTTTGGACACATATACAGGGGCACTCAAAAAATCACGAGGCACAACCAAACATGAAGCAAAATATGATGACACAAGGAGTAAGTAAATCCCGGATCAAATAGAAGTAAAGCATTTGTACTGCAAACTGAAATAGTACCTGTAATAACAAAATCGGACGACTCAGCCTCAGGTCTGTTTGGAAAAGCATAGCATCGGGGTTGGGGCCTACCACTCTGAACCATATCTCTGGAACGGTCTCTAGCTGGCGGTCCTCCACCTCTAACGGTCTGACCTCCACCCCTAACAATCTGGCCCTTACCTCTAACTGTCTGAACCCTGCCTCTGGTTGGCTGATCAGGCGGTGCAGCTACTGGTGCCAGAACCATGGCACGAGAACTCTGATGCTGTGAACTGCTCGATGCACGAGGGCAAAATCTAGCAATGTGTCTCCGATCAACACAAGTATAACAAGACCTCAGCTGCTGCGACTGCTGGCCGTGAAACTGACCATGTCGACCTAAATAACCACCCTGAAAACTATGGAGAGAAGGTGCACTGGTAGGAGCTGGTGGCGCACTGTAGGTTGGTTGATCAGAGTAAGGCATATGAGGGCCACGACTAGTTGGGGAACCGTGGGATGATGGAGTGCTGAATGAAATGGCCTGGGAGGATGGCCTCTACCATAAGTACCCCCACCTCCAGGGAGGCACCGCTGGACCCACCGGAATGATGAGGTATCTTGTCCGACCCCTGACCTCCATGTCCAATAACCATCTCGACTCGTCTAGCGACATTAGCTGCATCCTAGAAAGAAATCTCACTCCCAATCTCCTTATCCCTCTACAATCTAATAGGTTGTGAGTCCCTCAATAAACCTCCTCACCTCTCTCTCTCTCTCTCGGTAGGAAGCAGAAGAATAGCATGACGGGCCAAATCCACAAAATGGGTCTCATACTGAGTAACAGTCATGCTGCCCTGCTGGAGACGCTCGAATTGACGGCAGCGCTTCTCTCTCAAGGTGATAGGCAGAAACTTCTCCAATAAGAGATGAGAGAACTGCTCCCAAGTAAGACCAGGAGACCCAACTGGTCTGGTCAATAAATAGTCCCTCCACCATTTCTTGGTGAAACCAGTCATATGAAAAGTAGCAAAGTCGACCCCAATGGTCTCCAATATACCCATGTTCCGAAGAACCTCATGACATCTATCAAGATACTTTTGGGAATCATCTGAAGTAGAGCCACTGAAATGAATGGGAAGAGCTTGGTAAACCTATCCAATCTCCACAAGGCCTCAGAGGACATAGCTGACCTATCATCGGGTTGTGCCGCAGCAACCGGCTCAACTACTCTGACTAGATGGGTTACTGGAGTTTGAAACTGGGGAGCCATCTGCTCTGGAGTGTGAGTAGCAGGAGTCTGAGCTCCTCCTCCAGCCTGAGATACGGCTGGTACATGAGGAATGCACCAATCTGGGCCACACTCTCTATAAGGCCCACCACTCGGACCAAGGCATCCTGAAGCACTAGGGTGGAAATAAACCCCTCCGGGACCTGAGCTGGTCCGGCAGGAATAGTCTGAGCTGGAACCTCCTCGTCGAACTCTACCTGAGTCTCCACGACTAGGGCTGCTGCTCGGGCCCTAGGCTGATCCCTGCCCCTACCTCAGCCTCGGCCTCAACCCCTACCCCTTGTAGGAGTTGTTGCTGGCAGATCTGGCAGCTACTCAGCTGAAGAAGTGGCACACGTTCTCGCCATCTGCGAGAGAATAAGAATAGGAAAGTTCAATCAGTATTGAGAAAAACAAAATCACATGACAGAGTTGAATAAAAGTGAAACTTGTTCCTAACTTTATAGCCTCTGGGAGATAAATACATACCTCTCCATACCGATCTCTCATACTCTACTAAGCTTGTCCGTGAATTATGAGACCTGGGCAACCTAGTGTTCTAATACCAACTTGTCACGCCCCGGAATTCCCACCCTTCGGGACCGTGATGGAGCCTAACATTCACTTGCTAGGCAAGCCAATATTAGAGACTCAATAAGCAAAAATCTTACAACTCACAGCGATTAACAACAACTAACACATAATGAATTAATAAGAAAGCAGAAATTCATAACAAACCAAATATTTATACATAACTACCCATGATTTGGAGTCATAATTACGGACTTCTATGATTTAACTACAAATATCTGGCTGAAAGAAAATACAATTGTTTACGAGTCAAAGAAACAGTAAACTGAAACAGGTAGAAGGGGACTCCAGGGTCTGCGGACATCGGCAGATCTACCTTGGGTCTCCTTTGTAATGAAGTCAGCAACTAGTCTCAGGATCAGCTCGAACCGACACCAGAATCTGCATAGGAAGTGAAGAGTGCAGTATCAGTACAACCGACCCCATGTACTGGTAAGTGTCGAGCCTAACCTCGGTGAAGTAGTAACGAGACTAGGACAAGACACTCACAAACAACCTGTGCAGTATAATCATACATATAGCAATAATAGTAATAAAAGAAATAAGACAGAAAATATTGGGAAGGGTTATGTTGAGGGGTTCACAATATAAGGAATCAAAAATAGTGATAAAAATAGATCAATCAATATGCGTTAAACTAGATAAAATAAGTAAAAGCGGTAAAAGAAACTGCACGGCATCACCCTTCTTGCTTTTACTCTCAACCTCACCATATGAAACAATGGAACGGCACGACATCACCCTTCGTGCATTAGCTCTCTCATAATATGACACGGCATCACCTTTCGTGCATTAACACTCGCTCACAAACATTTTCACGGCATCACCCTTCGTGCTTTACACTCTCCCTCACCAAAACAAGGAACAATAACAACGGAGAGATAGAAATATCAAAAATCAGTATTACTTCAACATTTAATGCCACAATACCAACCTCAATTTTGAGCCAATACTCAACAAATAACAAATTTCTGTAAAACATGACAAAAGTTGCTCAACATAATGAATGGCTAAGCTAAGCATGAACAATACGTTTAAAGAATACAATAGTTACAAGAATAAGACTCACTCACATGCTATGACTCAACAACACATAGGTGCTCGTCACCTCACCTATACATCGTACTCAACAACCAAACACGTAGCAAATAGTCAAATAACACCTAATCCCTTAAGCCAAAGTTAGACACAAAACTTACCTCGCTCCAAAGGCCAAATTCAAAGCTCAACCGCCGATTTTCCTCTAGATTACACCTCCAAACCAATCGTATCTAGTCATAATTAACTTAATAGCATTAATTATTTCTAAAAAGATCAATTTCAATACATAAATATAGGTTTCCCAAACTTTGCCCCAAAAAGTCAAATATCGACCCCGGACCCGCTTGGTCAAAATCCGAGGTTCGGACCAAAACCCATTCACCCCAAGTCCAAATATGCAATTAGTTTTGAGATCCGACCCCAAATCGAGGTCTAAATCCCTAATTTGTAAAAATCCCTAATTCTTCCAAAATCCCTAATTTCTACCATGAACACCTTAGATTTTAGGTGGAAATTTCATGAAAGCAATGGGTAATTGAAGGAAAATGGTTTGGAATCACTTACCAAAATTTGGGGAAGAAATTGCCTTTTGAAAATCGCCCATAGGTCTTCTATCTTTTGAAAGTTTGAAGAAAGGGCTTGAGTCCCGTTTTGGGATTGTTTTTAAATCACTGGGCAGGCCTTCTTCGCGTTCGCGAAAGGCCTGCCGCGTTTGTAAAGGGTAGCGGCCCAGAAGGCCTACGCGTTCGCGAAAGGTTGTACGTGTTCGCGACGGTCTGTCCCCCCTAGCCATCGCGTTAGCGAGCCTTGGCTCACGTTTGCGTAGAACAACCTACAGATCGTAGCCCACCTCCATCTACTCTACGTGTTCGCGTGATGCCGGCCGCGTTCGCGAAGAGCAGACCCCCCAGTGCTCCGCGTTCGCAACCATGGCCTCGCGTTTGTGTTGAACAAACCCACCCCCAGCCCAGCTTACACTTCGCGTTCGCGAGAGTAGCTTTGCGAACACAAAGAAGAAAACCAGAAACACTGACTGCAACAAGAAAACCAGATTTTTCCCAAGTTCAAAACATCCTGAAGCCTATCTGATACTCACCCAATCCCTCAGGGTTCCAAACCAAACATGCACACAAGTCTAAAAATATCATACGAATTTGCTCTCGCGATAAAATCACCACAATAATACCTAGAACTACGAATTTAGCACCAAATTGAATGAAATTTTCAAGAAAGCTTCAAAACCTCTATTTTCACAACTGAATGTCCGAATCACATCAAACTAACTTCGTTTCTTACCAAACTTCACATATAGATCATAAATACTATATTGAACTTGTATCGGGCTCTAGAACCAAAATACGGGTCCTGTATCAACAATACCAAACATTAACAGATTCTTAGAAATCATTTAATTTTAAGACTTTTAATCTTACATAAAAATTCATATCTCGAGCTAGGGACCTTGGAATTCGATTCCGGACATATGCCCAGGTCCCATAATTCAATACGGACCCACAAGGACCGTTAATATACCCATTCGGGTTTGTTTACTCAAAATGTTGACCGAAGTCAACTAAAATCAATTTTTAAAGCAAAAATTATTATTTCCATCATTTTTCAACATAAAAGCTTCCCGAAAACACGCCCGGACTGAGCATGCAAATCGAGGAGGGTAAAAAAAATGAGATTTTAAGGCTAAAGAGCGCAGAATTGAGTTCTAAAACATAAGATGACCTTTTGGGTCATCACAATCGCTTTATAAGCAATGTATGTTTTTGTATATTTGACTAATGAATGTAATTATTTTTGACCGACCGGCCAAATGTGTAACTTGGCTATAAAAATAGAGGAATTAACCTAACAGCCGCCCACATAACAACTTAAACTAAAAATAGCTAGTGGAGGTATAATATATACATAATTTATGCACTATATATGTATAATGAATGTATAAACTATATATACGACTAGAAAAGTGAATAATGAATATGACCAGACTATTCGTGTAAAGATTAATTATTGATCCCAAGCCCAAATTTTATGTAACGGGCCAGAGGAAAAATAAACAAATTGAGCCCAAATTCATCTATTTTCTTGCGAAAGAATTCTTTGCCAAAATCTCCTGCCAACAGTCTTCTCTTCCCCCATCTCATTCCGCAGCGATCTCCTCACTTTTCTCCTGTCCGAATCAAACCTGTATGTTTCTATTTCTCTACATATATTCCCCCTTTATTTTTATGTATAATTAGACCAAAACTTTTATCCTCTTTTTTTTTTTTTTTGGCAATCATGTTAATGGATTAAGAACAAATATTAGTGAATTTTGATTTATAATGCTTTGTTTGATTCTATTTATCTAATTAGACCAAAACCATTTTTCCCTTTTTACAGTGATATCTAATCGGTTAAACTGAAAACTTAATACATTCGATTATAGCTCAACCGTGATATTATTGCTCCTTGTGTTTTTTGCAAGTTTATATGTGTTCTTATTTTTGGACAACTGTGGAGTCCGGGCCAGCTTGCGCGCACCTGAACGAATTACACGTGATACTCGCAACCTCCTAACAGCATAGCAAATAAGTATTCAGTAACTTTGTCCACCAAAACTTAAACAAATGAGAAGAAATCATGCTTTTGTCTCTGTTGAGATTTGAACCTGAAATTTTATGGTTATTTTTTTTTCAATGTTACAATTGCTCAAATTTGTGATGAGTATATTAAGTTTTCTTTAAGAAGTAAGTATCATCAATTTGAAAATGTAGATGGTGTTAGTTCAAATGGCAAAGGTTGAGGGAATTGATACAGGTCATAGGTTTGACCCTATATGAACTAAACCTATTATTTAAGTGGGGAAGAGTAGATGGGCGGGTCCATTATACTCGAATTTTGAAGGCTGTTGTTGATATGTGGATTGGGTTCACGTTGTGTCATATGCCAAAGACTGATATTTAAGTTAGTAGAGAAGATAGAAAGGCGGGCCATGATACTCCAAGGAATGACCCAATTTCGTTTAATAGTTGTATGCCATAACTCATAAACTCCTTTCATTCTATCTTATGTGAGATTAATTCCTTAAATTGCAAACATGTTTGCATTTTGGTCATTTGATGGTTGTTATGTATTCACTTCATTGTGTTTTTTTTGGGGCAATTCGTTTACCCATCTAATTGTTGTTTGTGTTTATAGTTGTTATTTTTCCATGCACGTTGCTCAGACATTATGTGCTTTAAGCTTTAAGTTCGAGTAAACCTTGACACTTTGAGTTAAAAGAGAGTACAAAATTAGAGTACTGCTCTAATCAACACAAATACCCCTGAGAATATATGCTCATAAGATTGCTCCAAAAAAGGATTCACGACACTTAACTCTTTTACAAAATGCTCTCAATTACTAAAGGAGGAGAAGAAACAAGAAATTAAGACTCAAGTCTTGTTGGTATATTTAAAATGAACAAATGGTCTTTCTTTTTATAGGCAAAAAAGCTTTGGCCTCTTAGTTGTAAAAGAAAAGATACAACTTGTGTAAATGATATCTGTGAGCACCTAATTTTTTCCCACATAGAAAATTACTCTTAAAAAATAACTCAAAAATAATTTTAATTGTTTTATGAATTTAGAAGTTCTTCTTTATTTATTTTGCATTTATTCGCACTGTTTATGCATGTTAGGAATATCATAAATCATAAAAATCATAAAATATTCAAATCCTAATTTCATAACATTTTAGGATTTAATTACATCGTTAAATGCATTATTTACATATCTAAAAACTAAAAAATGCATTCTTAGGTTAGTTAATTAGTTAATTAGTTGCAGTAGTCCATCATTAGGTAAAATAGTGTCACGACCCAAATTTCCAACCTGCGGGATCCTGATGGCGCCTAACACAATACTTGCTAGGCAAGCCAATATCAGAAATTAATTAACCATTCAAAATAAATACGAATAGAAAAATTCAAAATAAATATGAATCTAATACTTTCCACTAGATAACTTCATGAAATACTAATAACGATCAATAATTAAACTGAACCACGAACTAAATATATAACTATAAAACTACCCCAGGGTCTGGTGTCACAATTCACGAACTACTAAGAATACTACAAATAATGGCTGAAAGAAGTGTATATGTCTGTTTCGAATGAAATAAACAGTGCCTATAAAGTAAAGAGAAGACTCTAGGAATCTGCGGACGCCAGCAGATGTACCTCGTGTCTCTGAACGAAAATGCCCAGCTACTAAGATCTCCTAACTCTGGCCGGTACCTGGATCTGCACAAAAGAGTGCAAAGTGTAGTATCAGTACAACCGACCCCATGTACTGAGTAAGTGTCGAGCCTAACCTCGGACGAAGTAGTGACTACGCTACGGCGGGACATTAACTACATAACATGTAAACAATATATATAATAAAGCAATAAAGAGACAATAATAATAAACTCGATAAACCAGTAACTTGCAATAATAAATAAGAGAAACAACTCTGATAACTCTTTGCAGATGTCAATTATAATCAATTCCTCAAAACTCCAAGTTTCAATTTAAATCACAATAAAATCAGAGTATGAAAACCTTTTTAATAAAATCGAAGTTTTCCAAATCCTTATTTTCGAAAATCAGTAAAACATAAATATTCACCCTTATCGCTCCTTGTTGCGACGCGCAACCCGCTCCCACCCGTCCACCCTTATTGTTCTTCCCTATATATATCACTCTTATTTTTCCTGTTGCGGCGTGCAACCCGTTCCCACCTGTCCACCCTTATCACTCTTTCTTGCAGCGTGCAACCCGCTCCCACCAGACATATCATATCGGTTTATTCATAAAAAAAACTTTCACAATTCAGGCCAAGCCTTTCACAATATTTTTATATCAACAATTGTAAACATAAGTTGTAAAACTCATAAACTTCATCAATTAACATTTCTTAACGAAGCCAACCAGAATTTATATACATATAGTAACACTGGCAACCAGCTCAACCCTTATGTAACACAACAAAATCAAAAGAACAGCCAACACTTTCAAAACACTTGAAGCAATACTTAACAACAATTTACAAATCCAAATAGACATATAAACCTCGATGATCATGAAACAATTAAGCCCGGAAGTAAATAATTGGAAACCGGGGAAGGGACCATGTTCAACAATAATTTAGTGGTGCATAGATACTCGGCACCTCACCTATACACCAAACATGCAAATTGACATAGCATTTAAGTGGGGATCCCTATTCCCTCAAGTCAAGGTTAAACCAAGCACTTACCTCAATATCACAAGCAATCACTGCTCTAGCGCGGCCTTTGCTTTAGAATTTGCCTCTAACCCGCTCGAATCTAATCACAATTGGTTCAATATCATCAATTATTGCTTAAAGGAATCAACTTTAATGAAACACTATGGTTTTCCTATGTTTTCTTATCAAAATACAAAAATTGACCTCGGGCCCGCTTGGTCTAAACTCGTGGTTCTGACCAAAACCCGTTTACTCAATCTCCCCCGAGCTCGGATATACAATTGGTTTTGGAATCCGACCTCAATTCGAGGTCTAAATCCCCAAATTTTGAAATTCCTAAGTTCTACTCAAAACCCCCAATTTTTACCATGAAAACTCTAGATTTTTGGTTGAAATCTTGTTAAAAGTTGTTAAGGAATGAAAGGAATTAGTTAGAGATCACTTACCAATGATTTGGAGAAGTTTGGGTCTTTAGAAAATCGCCTGTGGAGGTTTAGAGTTTGAGAGAATTGAAAAAGAAGTGAAAACCCGGTTTAAAATCTGACCTAACAGGCTGCGGGTCTCGCATTTGCGAACAGAGATTCGCATTTGCGAACCCTTCGACTTTTGGCAGACATCGCAAATGTGATAAATTTGTCGCATTTGCGACATATTGAAGTCTCACATTTGCGAGCAAAAATCTCGCATTTGCAAGATCTGAGGCTGGCCCAGGACTTCGCATTTGCGAAGTCTGATCTCGCAAATGCGAGATCAGAGAACCAGATTTTTGTTGTGCAATTTTCTCTAAGTCTAGACACTTTGTAGCCTACCCGAAACTCACCCGAGCCCTCGGGGCTCCAAACCAAACATGCACGCAACTCCAAAAATATCATACGGACTTGCTCGTGCGATCAAATCATCAAAAACTACAAATTTAACCTCAAAACTCAAGATTTCCTCAGGAACACTCAAATTCCTAACTTTTCAACCGAATGTCCGAATAACGTCAAACCAACTCTGATTCTCATCAAATTTCACATATAGGACTTAAATATCATAACAAACTTGTTCCGGGCTCCGGAACCATAATACGGGCCTGATACTAATAATTTCACATATTATTTCATTTCTTTATTTCTTGTAATAACCAACTGAACAATTTTCTTCAAAAATTATCTTCAATAATCACTATTATGCTTCTTAAATCTTTCTTTATTTTGATCATTTAAAAATCTCTAATATTCAGGACTTTAAATTTAATATAAATTTTATTTTATATAATATTTTTCCTTATTTGACCAACTTTTATATCCTTATGCATGGACTTAATTTCATTTTTGGAGTTTAATATGTGGCACTTACAATTTTCCATGTTCTTAGATTCTTTCCCCAAATATTACCGATAATAGAATACCTAAAAATCATTGGAAATCAGCAATGCATGTTCTTTTTCGTTTTGACTTTTTAAGAGTTAATTTTGATTTCAAGTATAAATTTTTAGAAGTTCAAACTAACATGGTAATATTAATTTAAAAAATAAACCGAGCTACAACCATATTATGTAAAATTATAACTACAATTGTTATTTTAATATTTTGATAAACTAATATATTTGGAACTTTAATAACTACAAAGTTTTAATTTTTTTTACAAAAAGAGATCCACTTAACATACATATAATCTTAATGAACTTTGAAAAAAAACCTTATGTAATTAGGTTACTAAGAACAAATTCCATCACCATGCTTAAAAAGACATATAACTATCAAAAAGAAAGGTTTTAATATTAGACTCAAATCGGAGAAAAGAAAAAAAAGAAATAACGAAAAATTCAGAGCACATTTCTAAACTTTTAGTCTCTTTTGTTATAAAAGTAGCTTAACTTTATTTTTTTTAACATATAATATTTAGTTTAAAATCTTGATTTAAAATTAGATTTTATCATTTTATTCTCCAGAAAAAAAAATGGATTGAGTCATGTAATAATTCGCATAAAATTTTTATACTCCATACTACTGAAAGAGTGTGTACTCTCTTTTATTTAATAAAAAATTATTATTTTGGTATAATAATATTGTAAATATAAATTTTTTAGAGAGATGTTAGATGAGATAATATATTTATATTTTAAATAATAAAATATCTATTAACCACAAAATATTATACACCTAATTCAATTTAATTCATCATCTTTGCATGTTCAGAAGATATTAAATTCTCAATTATAATGTCAATTTAATAATAATTATTTTTACGATTTGAATTAATTTTTTATTTATCCATTGTTATTTTCAACAATTTCTTCTACACGTGCAACGCATATACACAAAAATAGTAACTAGGGGGCTTCACATCTCTGAACTGGGCCAAACCCGGCCCAATTACTCCACAAGCCCGCCCCAAATACCCGGTGACCGGGTCCCGGTCCAACAACCATTCCTCCCAGGCCACCAAACGACGTAGTTAACTCGAACTACGTCGTTTAATTCCCAATTCCCCCTTTTCCCTTTTCATTCTCAACAGTCCTTATCAAAAATTGCTGAAAGCTTAAAAGCGATTATTGTTTCCGCTACTGTCGAGTGTGGCTCGTTTGGTCGCTGGTTTGGATTTCACCTTCTATTTCAGACCTTTGTTGGTTGTCTTAAGTTTATTTTCGGCTGTTTAGGTATGTATACATTTACCCGAAATCCTCTTTTGAATATATTTGGATTGTTAGCCCTTTGAGTATGTTCAATTTTCTGTATTCCTTGTGTTCAATCTCCAGATCTGTCAGTTTGTTTTTATCTGTTGATAATTCTTTTTTTTTCTTTTAAAAAAAATGGAATTAGTCATTAATTAGTTTGGCGTTACTTCTGCTGTTTTGTTCTAAATATCATCATGTTTGGCATCTGCACTGTTTATTGAGCACTTAGTAAATTCACAAGAGTTTTGAATTGGGTTGTTTGTTACTGAAATGTTCACTCACTGAAGATAAAATTATGAATGTTGAGATCAAGCATAAATTGATATGAATCATTTGTTTAAGACTTGTTGGCTGCAATTCGTATGAACACTCCTTAATGCCGGAGTTTAGAGAGAATGGAAATAATTGCTTGTTATCTTTATATATTAATTCGTTTCTCTCCAGATATGGTTTTAACAATGCTTTGGTTTATATTGTTTTCTTTAGTTAAAAATGCTTGTTTTGGTTGGTCCGTTGACTTGTTCTTGGGATAGTTTTCCTCAACTGTTTCATTATTCTTTTGGTATCTTTATTTTATTTGAAAGTACTTTAACGAATGTTTGAGATGGTGGGTTTGCCTATTTACGTTGATGGATTTCCTTTAACTCATGAGTTATATTAATATTAGTGATTGGAGTTTAGACTTTGGTAAAGAAAGAGCTTTAGGAAGTAACTGACTTAAATTCCTTAGGAGACCTATCCTTCACAAATGCTGCAGTATATTGGGATTTATCAAATCGGTCTTCATACATCAAAGTCCACCCAAGTTTAAACTCCATAATTCTTGAACTTCCACATCAGCATCTCATCAATCATAATCCATACAGTTGAGCCTCGATTTAGTTTAGAACAATAATCACTTATGATTTCTTTTTAGCCACTCTTCTTATTCGAGTTTAACTTTGAGTGGATCATGAGATGGTTGACATTCTCCCTAGTCTCTGTTCCTAAGAAGCGCCTAGGAATGTATTATTTTCCTTTGCCTCAGTTTTTCCTCTTTGGTTCCCATGCCTCCGTCCAAACAAAAAGTTGACCTCCCTAGCTCTTTGCATGTATCCTGTCACCGCTGAAAGACATCCACCCGAAGGAAAATAACCTTAAGTTTGCATTTCTGTTTGCCATTTTCCTGAGATCCATCTGTGCATTTAGTTGCACTGAATGTTCACTTTTGTTGTCAGATTGTTTTTATTCTGCTTACAGCTCTGACCTCCCATTTCAGTTTAGAACATATTTGTTTTGGGTTATGATTTCTTATTATTGACATTCTTTCCTATATCCCGTTTTATCTAGTATCTAGTGTGAAGTGGAGCTGAAGAGTCTCCTTGTCGGATTACTACTTTATTATTTCTAAATGAATCAATTAGATTTCCCTGTTTTGTTTTTTCAGAGGCCTATCATATTTACTTTTGCATGTGCTTGGTCTTTCATATTAGTAAATGTTGTTGGATATATATATTTTTTAAAGATTTTGTTGTCTAGCTTTTGTTTAAGACTGTTTATACATACATATACAACCACATGAATCAATCCTGCAATCTGGTGACACTGGGTTTGAACAATCCTGCACTTATATTGATTGGCTAGTTACTCTCTTCGTAATGATAACTTAACATAAGAAAAGAAGAGTAAGTGTTCCAGAAGTACGTCATGCTGAATCTGTATGATTTACTGCTGCATTTTTTTTTAACATTATGTTGCCTTTTGCCTTTATTGAGATGCAACTTTCTCATACTGCCTCAAGTTGTCAATTTATATGACTAATGAATTGATTTTTTTACTTGTGAAGAGTTGCTGTCGTCATGGGTGAATCATTCACTATACAGATCAGCAGCAATTTAGTCAAACAACTTGCTGATGATGGTGAAAAACTGAAGAAAAAAACAAGGAAGCCAAAAACAAAGATACAAAGAGAGAACAAAACAGCGCAGGCTAATGTGCATCAGAAGCCAATCTCTAGTGATCCTGACGTAGTGAAGGGGCCTGCTGCTACAGGATGGCCTGTTCAGCCTCCTTTATTCATGCCAGTCCCGCCTCAACCTCAACCTGCAATCGCGGAATTAGATGCTATTCGATCTGTCCTCAAAGAGAGTGAGAAGGTTTTGGAGAGGTTGCAGAAACAGGAGGAAAATATGTTGCAAGAAGTGACACAGAAGGCGAAGGATCTACACGATAAGGAGTTCAAGCTTCCGAATCAAAAGCCTATCCCCTGCTTGGATGAGAGAGATTCTTGTGTGAAATGCTACAAGGAACACGAAAAGGATCCCCTAAATTGTGCTAGTGTGGTTCAAAATTTTGCAGAATGTGCTCGCAGAGTTAAGAAGCAAGCCGGCTTGGTGGATAAGTAGATTTAACTCACAAATGATATTTTACAAGTTGGTTGCCAGTTCAGGGCCACTCCCAACTTCACTTGGTGGAAATAAGAAAAAGAACTCTACATTGTTTTAACCATGTAGACTTGAAGAAGCTTATGGTTGTTGCTTTTTGTCCTCTTTCATGGCTTCTAAATTGTGGATGCAATGATTTTGTGGCACTTGCCAAAATGAAATTTCCCAAAACAGATACTGCTGGTGGTTTGACCGGAGAAAACCATAAATATGGTAAATGATGGGACTTGTTACTTTCTTTCTTTATCCTAAAATCTTTGTTTTGTTTTCTCTTAGGGTTCTAATGCTCTTGTGGCATGAGCGTTATCCGCTGTGTGCGCGTTAAGCGCATGTTACCGGGTTAAACCCGGTCATTGACTAGTATTTAAGTGGAGAAAGGTAGAGGTACCAGTTTTTTTGAGTGAGAAAAAAGGGATCTTTAGACAAGTAGCTGGTTGAAATCACTATTTACTTTTCTTGTCCAGTTTATATTTATCGGTTATTTTAAATTTAAGCGATTGGGTGGGAGCTACTTATATTTATATATCAGCAAAAATATTTCATTTATAATTATAATTTAAAAGGTTGAACTTTAACATTATGAAAGATTTTTATACGATATCTATTGTAACATATCACTCGCCATTATGCTTATCATCGATCAAAGCTTGTTGTAGAAGGTTACATGTAACTAACTTTTAAGTGATTTAATAGTTTGAAAATATTATACAATATTTAAGAACAAATTTCAAAATTCTTAATACATATAAAGATCTATGAATCGAGATTAATTAAATAAAGATGTTAAGAAGAAACTTTGTATTGTACAATTCGACTATATTAATAAATTTTAATAGTTGAGACGAACACTTAATGTCTTTATTTACCTTCACTAACTTCAAATCCTAGACCTAATTTATGTAGGATCTTCACCTAAAATGAGATTCTCTAAAATAATATGTCCAACATAAATAACCAGACTTATCCTTGAGTCATCCAACACAAAGAAATTATCTCCAAAATTGTTGCCTCAAGTAAAATATTTTTGTAAGGAGAATGTTTTCCAGTCTCGTTACATCATAGGAAAACGCCCTTATTTGAGCTCATATTTTTCCTAGTTGGCATCTACCAACAGATATTGTAGGATGAATGGAATCGCTTCATCCTTAGCCAGAGATCTGGAGTTTTAGTCAAGTTCCTGGTAGGAAGCGCTTTCCCATTTAATGGCCCTACGTAACGATAACGATAGTACAGGATATCGAATGTTATACCCAAAAAAGTCATTTTCGAAGAGATTCTCAGCATCCAAGCATCAGTGACAACTTAGATATCCTCCCTGGAAAACTAGACAGAAGTCCTCCTGTGAATCAAGTCTTCTCTTTGATTATTTTGCAGAACATCTCATTCTCAGTTGGCATAACCTGAATTATATTGTACAAGAATTTTAAGATATGTATAGAAATCATAAGATACAAATTGGAACGATACGTCAAATGATACAATCAGTATTTGCATATGGTAAGATACTGGCAACTGTGTTTCCAGCTTGATCAAACATAAACAAATTATGAACTCAAAAGGTTAACAATTTGAAAAGTTATAGACCAATTTCATATGCAGGTATAATATATTATTTCTAAACTCAATACTTTAATTTCCTTAGTTAACCTCATAAGATAGATAAAAGTAATTTCAAAAGTTACATTTAATCTCAATTATAGACCAGGTTCATATGCAAAGGTAAAATGTGTAGTATTTGAACAATCATTCCTACAGCTATTGCCGATAATGCACTGAAGTCATAGAGATTTGTTAGGAGTTAGTTGGCATAAGTGGGGTTCATTTTTTTCTCTTTATTCCTAATCCTTGACCCATCTATTTCACTTTATATGTTATCTTTTCTTCTTTTTTATAGTATTGGTTCTCATATTAATGCCTTAATAGCGTTATTTTGTGTAGTGAGTAGTGTATATCCACCTTCCTAATAAGGAGCTGAAGTGTTGTATAAACCGACGGCCTCATCGTATTTTTATGCACACTGACTTTATTTGTCCGATTATTTACTTCGAAAGAAGATCAAAATATTTGTTGAAAAAATAACTTAAATTATTTTTCGTTTATTTTGTGGATAAAATTCATTTATGTAACAAAATCCAAGCTCTTGATAGCATCTCTTGGAAAGTAAGATAATAATATTTAAAAGGTCTCACTTACCCTTCAGTTGTTGTTCAATTAACTGAACTTTATGTATTTCTATTTTCTATTATATAGAAAAAGGCTTATTGGTCTACCAAGGGCATAAATGATATTTTACATTGCCATTTAATTTTGTATGTATGAATTGCGTGTCTTTATTTCCTTCACAAAATCTTTGGCACAAATTCTCCATAGTTTTTTGAAGGATTACTCATTAATATATCCATTCATCTCGACCAAGGACAGATTTAAATTTTTTAAACTCTGATGTATCCTTTACTTCTAAACTGAATTGCCACGTATGCGTCATCTATTTTGCTTTTTTCTTTTTTTGGCTCTAAAATTTTGTACGGCTTTTTCGTTCATCGCCTTGAACCTTATCTTTTTTCTTTTTGGTAATAAAAGATTATATTAAATAAATTGGATTATAACACAGTACATACTACATAATACACCATCCATATTACATATTACATAATTATCCAACTAAACCTATAGGGAGCGCTAGGGGGAGTCCTACTGAGTTTCTAACTACTGTATTTCCTTGCATGGGCGAATAAGGACAATGTGGCAAAAAGGACTGAACGTTCCATTAAACTTGGCAAAATATGGCCAGTGGAACCTTCACCCGTTTGGTCAGCATGCAGTATGGTCGTGACAAAAGAGGGTGGCTCATAGTATTGAGCGTATTGTGGCGTAGAGGAGGTCTTCAAAAAATGATGTGCCAGGCCGTCAGCTACCTTGTTCTGCTCCCTATAAATGTGTTGAACTCTTGGATTACCCAGTTGAAGAAGAACGGGCCTGTAATTGTTGAGTAAGTTAAGATGAACAAGGTTAGGAGCATGTAGTAATGTAATAACTTCTTCAGAGTCCACCTTCATCGGTAGTGGGGTGAGCTTGTGCGTAAGGGCCAGTTTTAAACCATGTAGTAATGCAAGTAATTCAGCCTGGATTACGGACACAGTGTAATTGGTACCAACAAACCCTAATTTTTAATTTCCTAAGGAGTCTCTAAAAGCTCCCCCATATCCAGATAGATTTGAAACTGAGCTAGTAGCATCCGTATTTAATTTGAATTGAAGAGGGCTTGGGGGTTCCCATTTTATATACATTGGAATTTTCTCTACCTTTGTCCTTAAGCTTGAAGTGCCTAGGTAAAGAAATTCATGTACAACATGTATGAGAGATGTCAAATTGACATAGTTTTTTGTGTGATCGAAAGTATTATTGTTACGATTTTTCTAAAGATGCCAAAATGTAAAAGGGATTAATGTTGATGAGGGAAGTGGTTGGGTTTGTAGTGTTTGATTCGTCATTACGAAGGATTGAAGCCATTCATTCGCTTGAGAGTATGCCGTAGGGAGTGGGGGATGCATATTTGTAGCTGATTCCAAAGGGCAACAGCCACGTGACATTCGAAGAAGATATGAGTAACTATTTCAACAGTAGTTGTACATACGGGGCAGTGCATGGAATGTACTATATTTAAATGATGAAGATATGAAGAGGTAGGAAGTCGGTTGTGGACAAGTAGCCAAATAAAGTGAGTAATCTTTGGTGGCAATTTTAGCCTCCATATCCATTGGAAATCAGTCAGAGATTGTGAAGAGTTGGTGTTTGTAGTATGTAAAGCATTATACATAAACCTTACTGTGAATTCTCCATTATTGGTTAGTCCCCATATAATTTGATCGTAAGCATGTTGGTTTTGAGTGAAGTAGATGCTAAATAGTTGGTGTGGAGTTCGGGATAACATATGATATAGAAGAGATGTCCCAAGAGTTAAGTGGGCGGAACGTTGAAATAGGAGCTTGCAACTCTTGCTCCAGTAAAGGGCCATGGAGTAATTTCCTTAATATGGTATTAGGTTGGAACCAAGGTTCATGCCAAAAATTGATGTTGTTTCCATTAGCAGGTTTCCATAGGATGCCATGTTGGCAATAGTGCCAGTCGTGCATTATATTTTTCCACATTATGGAGTGAGTGGAGGTTGAAGTGCATTTTTTGGCATATTTAGAGATTAAAATAGAAGCCCAGTAGGATTTTGGAGAATTAAAAAGCCTCCATGCCGTACTTGCTAGTAAGGAATTATTTTAATCGTTAAATTAGGAATACCCAACCCACCCTTATTCTTTGGCATGGTAACTTTGTCCCAGTGAATGAGATGAAGTTTATTCACTGTCAACGTGGATCCCCATAAGAAATTACGTTGATATTGATTTAATTTGGAGAGAATTAAGGATGGTAACTTAAAGAGTTGCATAACATGTGTTGGGAGGGAGTTTAATGTAGATTTGATAAGGGTAACCCTTCCAGCTTTAGATAAAAGGTTGGTTTTCCATCCTGCAAGGCGTGCTTTGAAATTGTCTATCAAAAACTGATAGTCTCTAGTGGTGGATCGTGAAGTGGTGATGGGAAAACCCATGTATTTTCCTATTTTTGTTCCTTCCATCATATTGAAGGAAGAAAGTACATAGGCCTTATCTGCAGGGGTTGTATTTTTGGAGAAGAAGATTTTCGATTTTTGGAAGTTAATTTTTTGCCTCGAGTGAGAAGTTAAGATTATCAATTATTACATGGCATGATTTAGAGGTAATTTTAGTAGCAAGGATGATGTCATTCGCAAAAAATAGGTGAGAAATTGGAGGACCATTAGTAGATAGTTTAATTGGGTCCCACATAATATAGTCGACAGAGACGTTAATACTTCGTGAGAACATTTCCATGCAAATGAGGTATAAGTATGGTGATAAAGGATCACCTTGTCTAAGCGCACGTGAAGGAGTGAAGTACGGTGTGGATGAACCATTGAGGAGTATGGATATGGACGAAGTAGAAATACATGACATTATTAGATTAATTAGTTGTTGGGGGAAGTGGAAAAAGAGTAGGGCGTTCTGTATAAAAGACCATTTCATACGATCAAAGGCCTTTGCAAGGTCTAATTTAATTAAAGCCAAACCTCGTTTGCCCTTAATGTGACTAAAATGCTAATTATTTCTTGGACAATGATTACATTATCTGTCGCCCGACGTGAAGTCTGAAAACTAAATTGTGTAGGTCCAATTATACTTGGTAAGTATGACTTTATACGGTTAACAATTATTTTGGTAATTATTTTATATATAGTATAACATAGGCTGATGGGCCTATAGTGGGTTAGTTGAGAGGTTGTTTGTTGTTTTGGTATAAGGCAAATGTATGTTTTATTTATGACAGTAGGTGCGCATTGGGTTGTAAAGACGTCATGAGAGATATTTAAAACTGATTGTTGCACCTCGGGCCAGTAGTGTTGGTAAAAATGCAGATGAAGACAATCCAGGGCCAGGTGCCTTGTAAGGTTTAAAAGATTTAAGTGAGCATAGAATTTTCATATCAGATAGGGGTGTTATGAGATCATTCACAATAGAATGAGGTAGAATACCATGATTATTTAAGAATGAGCATTTAGGAACTGAGGACAAAGAAGTTGTAAATAAATTGCCAAAATATTCCATAACTGAGGAAGTAATATATTGTGAATCAAAGTGCCAGTTTCCTACGTCATCCTTTAGAGCGTTAATTCTATTTTTCCTTCTTCGCTGGAGAGTACTTAGGTGGAATAATCGTGTATTTGCATCTCCATCATTAAGCCAATTGATACGTGATTTTAGCTTCCAAAAATCCTCTTCCAATTTAAGAATGTAATTAAATTCCTTGATAAGATCTTGTTCAAGATGTTGAAGGAAAGACCTTGTTAGGTAGTGGGTGGATTTTTGTATTCCCCCTATTCGATTGAGATTTTTTTTTTTTTTTAAGATGTTACCAAAAGTGGACACATTCCATTGTGGAACTTCTATTTGGAATTGATCAATAACTGGAAGAAGGCAGTGATCATTTTGTGTCCACACATTAGAAATTAGAGGCCTCATTGTTGGATGTGAGTTCCAAATGCTTTCAAATCGAAAAGGTTTCGAAGCAATTGGAGATTTAGGTAAGAGACTAAGCAACAAGGGACAATGGTCGGAGTGAGTGCGAGGCAAATGTTGCACTAAAGCTTCTTGGAACATGTTAATCCAAGAATAATTTTCAACTAGACGATCTAAACGTTCCATAATTGTGTGATGAGTAGTACGATTATTTGACCAAGTAAACTTGCTACCACAGTAACCTAAATCAACTAGTCTACATTTATTTAGACAATTAACAAATTTGTCTAAACGATTATTATTAACAGACCTTCTGCCAAACTTTTCTATGGCACGTGTGACTTCATTGAAGTCGCCACACATCAGCCAAGGTCCCTCATATTGAGCTGCTATGCAACTCAGATTCTGTCATAGAATTTTGTGTTCATGCAAAATAAGGTTCGCATATATGGCAGAGAATAAAAAAAAAATTGCAAGGGTACGTACCTCATACAGTGGAGCTCTTGATTTGTTAATGCTACTTCCTCTAGTTTTAAGACTTGGTCATCCCAAAGGATAGTTATACCACCCACATTGTTGTATTCCGCCCCTACTGATGCTAAGCCCGTAAAGTTAAAATCATCCCTGAGGTGAGTATGGACGGGGAGATGCGTTTCTAGAAGAACCACTAAATAGGGGTGATGGTAGTCTAGTAGTGACCTAAAATTGCACCTAAAATCTTGTGAGTGTGCCCCACGAAAATTCCAAACCAGAAAATTCATAAGGGGTGTAGAAGATGAGCTAGTGTTAGACCTATGAACTGTCGGAGCTCCTGGAATCTGTGCCGGAATGACCACTAGTGCAAACTTGTCTACATCTAGGTTTATAGTGGGACGAAGCTTGAGAAGACATGTTTTGTGATTTGGTGGACAATTCAGGTAAACCTTTTTTTGATACTGCTCCTTTAGGACCAAGACTTGAACTCCTGATAGGTCCAGAAGGTCTGTTCGAGTTTCCCTTAATTCTTCTGCTAATTGTGAGATCTCATGTTGGGTCATACCTAGAGGAATCTCCTGTGTTGGTGGTGTTAGGTGAAGATTCAGGGTTGAGGTGGTAGTTGCATGGGGTTGTAGAAGGTCATTTGCTGGTGAATCCATCTCGTCGGAAGCTGAGCTGAGGATTGTAGAGGATAAAAAGGAAGATCTCCTGGGACTTGTGGCATTTGTGGCGAGAGGAGTAGGGGGTTGGACCAATTCTGTGTGTGTGGGAGTTGAGTATAAGTCTCCCAACCTATCTGCATCCCCTCCAGAATTATTTGTGCTATGTCGGATGGATTCTGGATCATGATCAAGTACTCTTGGTCGTTGATCATGAGTGAGAAGGTTAGGGCATGTCCCAGGAAGCCCATCTCCAGCCACAATTGTGGTGGTTGAGGAGGAAGATAAGGGCTTTGGGATGTGTAAATCCGGTGGTAAGGGGTTTGAGGGAGGTGATGCTGGGATTGCACAGTTGTTTGCAAGGGAGTTGATGATGGGACAAGGAGTTGGAATGGAGGTTGAGGCAGGTAATGTATGTGAGTTCTTGTGTATGGGCAGTGATGATGGTTTTGCATTTGAAGAGTTGGGAATATTGTGAGAAGGAGAGGTTATGTCTTGGTTATGTATTAATAAGAGTTGTAGTGAGGCAGGTTCATTGGGTTGAGACGGGGAATCAGTGTGTGGGCTTTTGGATATTGTAGAAAGGGAGGGAACATAATCATTGGGACTATTGGGAATTGGAATCACGGTTGGAGTGTTGGGGTGGGTTTGTGTACTTTCAGAGAGGATAGATATTGGGCCTCTAGGAGAGTCTATGGGCTCAGGTTTACTTGGGGGATAGGGTAGTGAATTTTGGGGCTCCGCGTGTTTATTGGTTGCTGAAGTAGACGAGTGGCATGCATGCATGCCTATTGGTTGTGATTTTGGATGAGTGTAGGGCATGGAGGTGGGGTAATGTATTGGAGGAAGGAGACGTATTTGATTAGCAGTCTGTTTATTAGCAATCTCTAGTTCTGATGATGAAGATTTTGTAGGGGGAATAGACCTAATGTGAGAATTAACAGGAAAACTAATATGTTCAGTAGAGATATTTGAAAATATATACTGACCTGGGTTGTCTTCCTGGGCCACCGCCTTACCTGTGGACATGACACGTGTCTTAACGGGTGTGGTTGCATGGTTGTGCTGCCAATCACCGAGTAGAGAATCCTTCGTGGTGGAAGGAATAGAATGTCCTTGTGCTTTGTGATGTGCTCGTGGTTGGGGTGGAGATCGACGTCTTGAAAATTTTACTGTTTTCCTTCTTCATTGGAAGCTTGCACCAGTGGCTGCGTAGTAGAAGGTGGGTCTACTGCTTTTTGTGGTTGTGAGGGTGTTGTAAATGATAGACAGTTTAGGGTTTTGTGGCCCAAACATCCACAACGGATGCAAAGGAGATTTAGGCCTTCATACCAAATTGTTTGGCGATGATTCCCTATGTGTATGTGTGTTTTCAGAGGTTTTTCAATAGGGATTTCAACGCAAATTCTAGCATATCGACCACATAAAGTAGAAGAAGTGCAATTATCCACTTTAAGTAATTTTCCAATTTTTTGTCCCACCATTTGGAGGATATCCATATCGTAGAACTCTGTGGGAAGTTCAGGGAGGCGTAGCCAAATTGCTGAGTAGGAGAGTTGTATCGTTGACGCAATGAATTTGGGTTCCCAGCGTCTCACAGTAAGGAAGTGATTGAGCACAAACCATGGTCCATCATGTAGCACATGATTCATATTTTCTTCCTTGGTTACGGCAGGAAGCTATGAAGATATAATGAGTTCAATACTAAAAACTTTACAACTTAAATTCATAAAACTTAAATTCTAGATCCGCCTCTGGTATAGAGGAGTGAGACAGACAGAATTCTAGAGCTTGAAGCCGGAAAGACGATAAAGATTAATTACAAACTGAAAAAGCATAGTTGAAATGCGAACTAATACATAAAGTTCTTTTGATTCTTGAATTTGATTTTTTATTTTTATTTTATGGTAGAAAAAAAATTTGTAACGCATACTTGAATCTGCCAACCACTTCCTTCATATTGCCATTCTAAGAAAATAAATAAACTAAATCCTGGGGAAGAAGAAGTCTGGGAATTACAGATCATATGCCTGGTAACTACTCCAATAATACTCGTGGAAAGATTGATGCAGATCTTGCCAATATATAAGAAATGAGGTATACAACGACTTTCATAGGCTCATTAGCAAAGGCCAAATATTATCACATCAATGAAATCTGTATTAGGATCATCATCCGTACTATACCAATGATCCACTAGAGAACGTACTGGACAGAAAGACACGCAACTATAATATTTATTAAAATGCAGAAGGTGAAACCTCTTAATAGAATTCTTCCTCCAGCTCCTTGACAACTTGACCAAGCTGTTTGCTCCCATATATAGAGCTCAATTCCTCTGAGCTTGATGACAGAGCATGTCTCTGATGGGGAAGTAGTCCAGCTAGAACACATGCAGTGCAGCAGCGGCTGCAGCTCTTTCAGGAACCTGCAGGAAAACTTGTAAAAATAGAACTGAAAGCCGTTTTTTTGCTTCGTCGTCAAAAAAAGAATAGAAATGAAGACAGTCAAGGAAAATGTCAACAACCTTCACGCAATTTATAATCCTCCCTCAGAAACAGAGGCTGAATGATCGCATTTTTATTTCCATTCATATTTACCAGAGGTGCACATAGGGAGCACGCATGCGACACATTAATTGTTCTTTAAGTGCTCACCCCAAAAACTAACAGAAATAAGAAAACTTCAGTCATAAGATACAGCGTACACATAAAAGAAGTGGATGCCTTCAAGAAAAATACATAACCATGCCCTCCAATTTCTCCAAACATCACTCTAAGGTATACCAACCTTTTTAATGTAACTTTTGCCTATTCCAGTGAAGGTGGAGAAGAGAATAAACAGTCTTAGAAATAATTTCTTATAGGATGGCAATGCTGAAATTAGAAAATTGCATTTGCTTAGGTAGCAAAAAATCAAAATATGAAAAAAGGAGGTTGACTTGGGGTGAGGATACTAGAATATAACAGAGGCTTGCTATGTAAATGGTTGTGGAGGCTTAACAATGGGAAAGCTGCTTTATGGAAACTGTTATTACTTATTATCACTAAGTATTTGAAAGAGGGTTTTTGGGATGCTAAACCGGTGGATTCCCCTAGTGGAGTTGCTGTCTGGAAGCAGATTGTTAATCTGTGGGGAGAATTCAAGAATTCTATTAAACTGGACTGTTTCCCTTTTCATACTTTTAGCATTGAGATAGGAACAACGGCTAACACAAGGACAGAAGGTAGTCACATATATATTAATATATCTAGTCAGCTATAGCAGATCCTTCGCTTACATTTTAATATTTCATACTAGATGATGCACTTTGCTGCTTTTATAATCAATTCTTTCTAGCTTGTATATTTCAATGCTATAAATATTACTGGTATTTTGGAAACTAGAAACAAACTTATTATATGATGAATAGGTGGTTAAAAAAGCTTTGTTCAAACTCACTACCTCTGGTTGGCTGAGAACACGATTATATCAGCTTCTTTACCAATCACACATAGCAGCATGCAAAATTCTCCTTTGACACCTTGTAAGACACTATATGTCAATCTTGTGATTTCTCACCAGTAATCTGCACAGGAACAGGACCCATCTTGAAAGCTGTGGAACCGATTGACATCTCTTACAACTATCATTCTCATTGTGACCTTTGAGATAAGCTTCAAAGCAGAATGGCAATCATCACATATTCTGAGATTCTTAATAACATGAATTGGCGCTTGGGATGGTGTTTTCATGAGAGCATATGCTACAGCCAGCTTTTCGCTGTGGTAACTAAGATAACCTTCTTGTTGTTCTTGCTCGACATCATGCAAGACAGCTTCTGTGTCTGGAACATAACCCAACGGTTTTATATCAGCCAACAATTTTCTCACCTTCTCATGGATTTGAGCCGTCTCTGGGTGTTGAGTGTCATCAGAAACAAACACATGAGTTTCATTTCTTATTTCAGTCCAGCTCAATCCAGGTTCTTTCTTTATGTTCCTTTCTCTTAATAGCTTCCGTATCTTTGCTACTCCATCCCACCTTTTCACCTTGGCATGCATATTGGACAACAGGATATAGGTTCCCACATCGTTGGGATTCAATTGCAACAAATGCTCTGCTACTCTCTTTCCTAAACCATAATTGTGGTGGACGTTACAAGCATTAAGCAACGTACGCCAGGCAACGACATCCCACGTGATTGGCGTCGACCTCATGAAATTCTCAGCCTCATCAAGTTTTCCAGCTTTACCTAGGAGCCCAACAACACAGGTATAGTGCTCTAACCCAGGTTCAAGGCCGATGTCCCTCATTAGATGCTGCAAGTAGTAAAATCCTTCTTCTATTCTACCCAAATGTCCACAAGCCAAAAGAACCCCGACAAAGGTTACATAGTTTGGTTGCTCTTCGGCAGCTAACATGTGCTGAAACACATCCAATGCTTCCTCACCAAGCCCATGATGAGAGAAACCTGATATGATAATATTCCAAGTAACAGTATCTCGAGATATCATATTTGAAAACAAGGCCCTAGCGGCTTCGATATGGCCACTCCTAAAATACATATTGATCAAAGCATTCCCAACTACAACAAAAGCTCCATGTCCTGTCTTCTCAACACGTGCATGTAATGTTTTCCCGCAACCAAGTGCTGATAGACCCGCACAGGAATTCAACAACACTGCGAATGTGTATTCATTTGGCACAACATCCTGAAATTCCATTTGTAAGAACAGTTTCAGGGCTTCCTCAAAGCATTCATTTTGGAAATTTGCAGCCAAGATTGCTGTCCAAGACACCACATTATGGTTAGGATACGAATCAAAAATATATCTTGCACCTGAAATTTCACCACACTTTCCGTACATGTCCATGATTGCACTGCTTAGAAACACATCAAGCTGAAGACCAGACTTCAGCATTCTGCAGTGAACTTGTTCACCCAACTTCAAATCCTTGAGGCGAGCACAAAGACCAAATATGTTCACGTAACTGACACCATCCCCTGCCGAGCCGTCAGCCAACATCCTTGAGAAAACATCCAATGCTTCACTTGTATACCCATGATCCAAGAACCCCTTCAGTACAGAATTATAAGTAATGATGTCTAATCCAGGAACAGACTTCAAGGTTTCCAGAACCCCTTCCATATCTGAAGACATTGTATACAATGATAAAAGAGCATTCTTCACATACTGGTGAAACACCAATCCTGATTTCAACACTAACGCATGACACTGCCGCCCTTCGTGTAGCAAACGACCGCTAGAACAAGACGAAAGTACGGTAGACAAGACATACTCATTTGGGACTATTTTATCCACTGAAATCATGTCTTTGAACAATTTGGCTACTTCCCAAGCATACCCATTGTGCAAATACCCTGCCATTAAAATGCTCCAAGAAACTACATTTCGTTGACTCAATCTGTCAAACACCCGCCGAGCAACAGCAAGTTGTCCACTCCTCGAGTAGAGATTAATGAGACAATTATTCTGAATTATGTGGTCTTCTGAGGCATGAATAGAAACAACAAGAAGTGCATGAACAACTTTTCCTAACTTGAAGTTCCCATCATCAGCTAACTTTTTCAACAACTTTACAGCATATTCCACGGAAAAGAGACGTTGGGAGTTCACTTGGGATAGAGAAAGAGCACTCCCATGCAGAAGAGCGCGTGTGGACATTGCTTGTCAGAAACATAGTCAAGTCTCACTGTAGTCTTGTTTGTAGAGTAATACAGCTCCAGACACTTGAAGTATATGTTGACGGAACAAAAAGAATGCTAAATCTGAAAATATAAGACGAGACATGCTTAGAATATGTACTGTCAAAAATAATATAGAAAAACATGTTGCAAGAACCATGTATCAAGTTACTTGAGCATGAATTTGAAACCAAGAAGCTTCTCTTATTTACATCAGTTACAATATTGCTATACTAGTGTCTTCTTCCCACCCCCACCCAAACCACTGGACACATGTCAGTCATAGCTTTCCATTTAATTAGTGAACTTAGCAACTTATAAACCCTAGACGAAAATTGCACTGCAAAAAGATGATGCTAGATTCTTGTATCGGTCCATCAAATGATAAAAGCAATACTAGTTTCAACCAAAGTTCAATCACACAATCATAATGAACGCTGCCCACAGTAGAAATTCCAATCACTTCTTTATTTGTTCAACTGTTCAACACCTTAACTAAAAATTTAAGCTAATTCGGAACGATCCAAGATTTGAAAGTTTTAAGCTTGTTACTAAAAAGAATAAGCTCAGTTTTTTCTATAAGCCACAAATCGTCGAGGGCCATTGGCGCACGTTTAAACTCGGTAGTATATAATCCCCCTCCCCCCCCCCCCCCCCCCCCCAACCCCCACAAAAAAAAAACAAGAGTAAGCTCATGTTTAGGGTCTAAAGCTAGCACCTTTGACAAACAAGATTTTAGCAAATTTTAGAACAGTACGACAGGAATTCATATGAAGAGGAGAAATAGAGAACCTCGGTAAAAAAGCAGAGGCATGGAGCAGACGGAGCAGAGACGGCGAGCAACTGATGGACCGAGGAATTAAGAGATTTGATTTTCAAAAAAGAGTAATAAAAAATGTTTTTTTTAGAAAGAAGAAACTTTTTTGAAAAAAAAATAGAAAAAATTCAACAAAACAAAAAAAAGGGTTTGGTTGGAGAAATGGTTGAAATTGTTTTCGTAAATTCTTTTCAGGTTTTCTAGCTTTGTTTATTTTGGTTGTCTTAAAAGAGTTTATTTGTTTTCAAACTTTATCAAAATAATTTCTTTTGTAGTTTTGTGGAGAAGTTAAGAAAAAATAATATTTGAAAAACAAGTTAATTTTTTCTTTTTCACATAAAACATTGCTATAACAAAAATAGAAAAATAATCTTTCAAAAAAAAAAATTAACGTACGTCAAAACAATATAAAACATTGGGTTTCGTCATAAAATAATACTTTTTAAAATTCTCAGTAAAATAAAAATATAGTTACAAGAATACAAGCATAATTTTTATTATGACAAAATTTATTTGAAATTCAAGTGGAAGGGAATATTTTTATGACTATCATTTAGAATAGGCATATCAAGCTTAATGATGCATATTTAGGAACGCTATAATCTTATAAAGTAGTTTCCATTACACTTATATTGTGAAGTACAAGCGGATATTCTTAATGATGCATATTTAGGACTGCTACCATTTTATAAAGCTATTTTTTATTACACTTATATTGTGAAGTACAAGGGGATATTCTTATGACCGGTGCCTCATCTCCTTTTTTCCGAGGGATATGACGTTTTTTCAATCAAAGTGATATATTTGAGATGTGATTATTTATTTAGTTTAGAGTCGCCACTTGAAATATTCAGTATGGTGTCACAAGTCACCTTTTTATTTTAAAATCTCAAATCGAGTAAATTGACTCTATTTATGGTCCGCCGAAACACACAAGACCAGGTAAGGAATTATGTTAACCCGAGAGAAGGTGTGAGGCACTCCCGTGTTTCGTGGTTTTAGCACGGTCGCTCAATTATTAATAATTCGCATAATTATCCGATTTAATACATATTTAAAATCTATAGTACATTTTTAACTTTCTAACTGCTTTTAATAGAATTTGAATTGCTTTTAGGATTTATGGAGTTTATTTGAACAAGTCGCGATGTCGCGCACTCGTTTATTTTTGTACATATTACGAATCGCGTCACGTGAAATGCACCCGTAATTTATAACATGTTCATTTTAATTATTATTTGAAGTTATGGTCGAGTCGCGTGAGCACACTCGAATTGGGGATTATGTATCATTACTACGCTACGGGAACCGTACCCATAGTCACGATGATTAGTTTATGAATCCATAGTCACTCGAATTGGGAATTAGGTTCATGAAATATTTATCAACTGCACTTTCGGGAAGAAAACTTAACAGGCCACAGGGGAAATGAGATTTACAGGGACCAATCCATGACTTTGACCAAATACAAGTAATTTTCACACATAGTCACAAATGTTACACACCCATATCATGTGAGTTAATCATATGCAAAACTGTTACTCAAATTCGTTATCCAACAGCAACTAATATACTTTGAGTTCAACAAAAGGTGAAAGAAACTCGAACCATAAACCTCACACTAAATCTTTTACAGTAATGACCATGATATTTCTAGCATTTGCTTAAACTATAACTTTAAAACTGCCTTTCAAAGTCCAGTCACTCTTTATGCAGTCATTAAAATAATCAGGTACATAACTAACGCATCAACATAAGATATATATGGCACATATTTATTCATGTTTAATTCAGTAATTTGAATGCCAAAATGATTTGAAGTAAAGGATCATATCATGGAAATCATAATCATAAAGTAATAAGTAATATATTCATTAGATCAAACAGGGACTAGCAATTATAGCTAGCAACAGTGATTTTAAATATTGAAAACAAATGGAGCTGATAAGCGATTATTTTACTAAAATTCCAGAATTTACATATGGAGTTTGGGATATGTGCCTAGGATGCAGAGAAATGATCGGGATTTGCCAAATACGGGATATAAAAAATCAGCGGGTTCGGATCTCAGCAATGAAGTGAATCAGTAGCACTCGGCAACAATTTGAGGGATTAACCAACAAATCAACTGATGCAATGTAACATAATTCAAATTGATTAATCAATCTAGGAGCTGTGAACTCGAAGAAGATGATAGCTAAGTCAGGCTAATGCGAGAAAATAGGCCAAAGTATAAGAAAAGTAGAGAGCATAGATTGTATTAACTTTCAAAAGTGTATTTCTATTACAGTTCATTCAACTATATAGCCTTAGCTAAAGATTCTAGAAGTAACTATTGAGTAAACAGCTTGTAACTAACTTCTAACTACTCTAACTGTTGTAACTAACTTCAAACTACTCTAACTGTTGTAACTAACTTGCCACGCCAGCTGCATTTCTGTTACAGCTTACTAACTCTGCTTCTTCTTCTCAATTGCTCAGCTTCTTCCTCCTTTAACTTGCATCAATACCCGCCCCCCTAAAGAGAATCGTTGAAAGGTAGGGAACCTTTTTTGAAGCTCCTGTAGATACTCCCAAGTAGCAGAGTCAACATCGAGTCCTCTCCACTTGATTCTGACTTGACACACAGCCTTGTTACCACGTTTGACTAACCTCCTTTCTAGAATGATTCTGGATGAGGACAATGGGGGCTGGATAAATGAAGCATAGGAGGATGATTGATGACAGTAGGTACTTCATGATACCTTTTCAACTGGGAAACATGGAAGGTTGGATGAATAAGGACATCGGCAGGCATGAGCAATGTGTAAGCTACTAAACCAACCTTTGCTGCAATAGGATAAGGCCCATAATACTTAGCAGCTAATTTATTGAAAGATCTTGTAGCTACTGAAATTTGTATGTAAGGCTGAAACTTAAGATACACATATTCTCCCACTTCAAATGATCTTTCATACCTGTATTGGTTAGCAGTATCCTTCATCCTCTGTTGAACTCTAGCTAGGTGGAATTTCAACAAGTGAACTATAGCTTCTCTTGCTTCCAAGGACCTATCAACCATTTCCACATCTGTATCACCACTCAGATAGGGAAGGTGTATGGGAGGCTTTTGGCCATACAAGGCTTCATAAGGAGTACACTTAATAGTGGAGTGACAGGTAGTATTATACCACCATTCTGCCAAAGGTAGATACTTAGACCAATCCTTAGGACTATCTGAACAAAAACACCTCAAATAAGCTTCCAAGGTTATGTTCAATACTTCTGATTGGCCATCTGTTTGTGGGTGGTATGTTGTGGACCTTTGTAATTGTACTCCTTGAAGAGAAAAGAGTTCCTGCCAGAAAGAACTTAAGAAAACTGGATCTCTATCACTGGTCATAGTAATGGGCATACTATGTAACTTGAAGATCTGATCTAGGAAACTTTGGGCCACAGTTTGAGCAGTGTAAGCGTGATGCAAACTTAAGAAATGCCCAAACTTAGTCAATCTGTCTACTACCACCACAATCACTTCTTTGCCATGTGATTTTGGAAGACCTTCAATAAAATCCAAGCAAATATCAATCCAAACACCTGTAGGGATTGGTAAAGGCTACAGTAAGACATGTGAAGCAGCAACATCGTATTTATGTCTTTGGAAAATATCACACTTGTTGATAAAGTCTCTAATATCTGTTGTAAGAGACTTTTAATGAAATAATGACTATAACCTCTTAATAATAGCATCCATATCAGAATGCCCTCCTTGAGTAGTGTTATGCCACAATGTAATGATATGTTTCTTCAGTTGTTGATCATTGCCCACAACCAATCTTCTCTTCCATCTAAGTTGGTTGTTAAACCAAGTATAGGCCTTGTAGGGTTGAACTTGTAATTTAGCTATTAACTCCTGCAGAATTGGATCATTTCTCCATGATGACTTAATTTGTGCATATAGGGAATCATTAGGAGTCAGTAAAGAAATAGCTAAAAGTTCAGGATCAGGTTCCTTGATAATGCATCTGCAACTTTGTTCTCAGACCCCTTCTTATACTCAATAATGAAGTCAAATGCCATTAACTTGGAAATGCCAGCAATTTGAAAATCAGTATGCACTTGTTTCTCCAATAAGTGCTTCAATGCCTTCTGATATGTCCTAACAATAAAATGATTGCCCAATAGGTAGTGCGACCACTTAGTAACAACAAAAATAATAGCAAGTAACTCTCTATAATAGACTGATAGAATTTGATGCCTGGGAGCTAAAGATTTGCTTATATAAGCAATAGGATGCCTTTGTTGCATCAGTACAACTCCAATTCCCTTTCCACTAGCATCTGTCTCCACCGTGAAAGGTTTTGAATAACCTGGCGTAGCTAACACAGGAGCAAAAATCAATGCCTGCTTCAAACTGTTGAAAGCAGCAGTTGCTTTATCAGTCCACACAAAGCTATCCTTCCTCAATAGATCATGAAGTGTTCTGCATATAGTTCCAAAGCCATGAATGAACCTTCTATAATAACCTGCAAGACCTAAGAACCCCCTCAACTGTTTGATGTTTACAGGTACAGGCCATCCCTGTACAACAACAATTTTCTTTGGGTCTGTAGATACTCCTTCATCACTAATAAAATGACCAAGGTACTCGACCTTAGCCACTCCAAAGGCACACTTTGACATCTTAGCATATAACTGATGTTGCTTCATCAGTTCAAACACAACTTTCACATGATCCACATGAGCAGCCACACTCTTGCTATAAATCAAAATATCATCAAAGAATACCAAGACTGACTTCCTTAATAGTAGTTTAAAAACAACATTCATTAAACTTTGAAATGAGGAAGGTGCATTGGTTAGCCCAAATGGCATTACCAAAAATTCATAGTGTCCTTCATCAGTTCTGAATGCAGCTTTGTTGATGTCTCCTTCAGCCATTCTTAACTGATGGTAACCATCCAGATCTATTTTGGAAAAGATCTCAGCTCCATTTAATTCATTTAGTAAATCTTCAATCATAGGAATAGGAAACTTATCCTTGATGGTCATTTGATTCAGGCTCCTGTAGTCCACACAAAGCCTCCAACTACCATCTTTCTTCCCCGCCAATACTACAGGAGATGCATATGGACTGGTACTATGTTGTATTACCCCTTGATCTAACATTTCATGTACCAATTTCTCAATTATATCCTTCTTAATACCAGGATATCTGTAGGGTCTCTTGTTAACAGGATTAGAAGCTTCCTTAAGAGGGATTTTGTGGTCATAAGAACCTCTGTGAGGTGGTAGTGTAGTGGGTAATTTAAAAACACATGCATACTGTTTAATAAGAACTGCTGAATCTGACAAAGGGTCATCTCTTGGTATAACTTGTTTTCTGTGACTTAAGTGACCTCATCTTCCCTGCTACCAAGGACATCATGAAAAATTGTGCATCATCATCTCTTTCTTTCCTAACCACACTCTTAGCTTTAGCAGCTTTAAGTTGATCATTTTCACCCCTAAGAGCATGTTTCTTCCCATGATACATGAATTCAATAGTTCTCTTTTTAAAATCAAACAATATCCTTCCTAATATGTTCAACCATTGAACCCCTAGCACAATATCTATATTCCCCAATGGCAATAGTAAGAAATCAGAGGAAAAAGTGGTACCTTGTAACAGCCATCGTAGGTCCTTACAAACTGAAGCAGTTTGCACTTTTTGACCATCAGCTACACTGACAGATTGCTTTTGAATAGAACAAGCTTTGCAGCCTAGTTTTGCAGCTACTTTCTCATCAATAAAATTGTGAGTACTCCCAGTATCTATCAACACTTGTAAAGGCCTCTTCTCATGGTATCCAGTAACTCTTATAGTCTGAAAACCTGTTGCACCTGTGAAAGCTTGTAATGATATGGGCATAAACTCATTTGAATCCACCAATACTTCATGTGCCATATCCTTTAGTTACTCTACATCTATCTCTTTATCTTCTGTCACTTGCACCAAATATAATTGTTTGTTACCCATACACTTATGGCCTGGTGCATACTTGTCATCGCAGAAAAAACACAATCCCTTCGATCTTCTCTCATCCATTTCAGCTGCACTCAACCTCCTACCAGGAATTCTAGTGTTTTTTGTAAGGTTAGGTTAAAAAAGTTTTTTGTTATTGGAGTTTGGTAATGGGTTTTTTTGGTTATATTGGAGTTTGTTGTGATTAGGGGTAGGTAATATACCATTGTTGCTTCTCATAATAGGCTTGAGACCCCAAGACTGGGCCTGAGCCTCAAACACCTCCTCCTGCTATCTTGCAATCCTGTAAGCCTGTAACAATGTTCTAGGCGATTGAATTCTCACAACTTTGTTCAATTCTGGATTAAGGCCACCTAAGAAAAAACTGATTGCATTTTCATTGGACAAGTTAACCCCAGTCAACAACCTACCAAATTCTGCTTGATAGTCCCTAACACTACCAAAATGTTGCAAATTATTCAAGGCCTCCATGCGATCTTCAAATCCTTCTCCAAATCGTTCATTTAAAGCTAGCACATATTCAGTCCAAGTAGGTTCTAAAACTGAATTCCTAGATTTCACATATGACATATGCCAAGCAATAGCTTCTCCATCAAAATGAATAGAATCTACCTTAACCCTCCGATCAAAAACTACCTCATCCATGGAGAAAAATTGATCGACTTTATACAACCAGGTTTTCAAATCATGACCACAGAATCGAGGAAATTCAAGTTTAGAATATCGAGTAAGGAAATTACCACTAGAATTTGAACCTTGATGAACATCTCTGATCATTCCTTCTTGTTGAATTTCCATCGAACCAGCTATGCCAGTAACAAACTCTGCTCTAACTGCTTCCTTTTCCTTCCCTTTTTGATTCATAACCCCCATAGACTCCTTCAATTTCAGTAATTCCTTGTCAGTTTGCACATTATGCTCGTTAATAACCATAATTCCACCCATCAACTTTTGCAATTTATCGTGAATGTCTGTCAATTTGTCTTCCAATTCTTCAACAGATTTCTCTGAATTTTTGTTGTGCGTCATGATTTGAGCTGCCAAGGACTGAAAGCTATGATACCAAATGATGCAATGTAACAAAATTCAAATGGATTAGTCAATCTAGGAGCTGTGAACTCGAAGAAGATGATAACTAAGTTAGGCTAATGTGAGAAAATAGCTCAAAGTATAAGAAGAGTAGAGAGAATAGATTGTATTAACTTCCAAAAGTGTATTTTTATTACAATTCATTCAACTATATAGCCTTAGCTGAAAATTCTAGAAGTAACTATTACGTAACAGCTTGTAACTAGCTTGTAACTAACTTCTAACTACTCTAACTGTTGTAACTAACTTGCCACGTCAGCTGCATTTCTATTACATCTTACTATAATTTGAGGATTATCCATATTCTTTAAAACGACATAAACAAAATATATTATAATAAACGTTATTATCAAAACGTAACTTCTATTACATAGCCATACTATCTACTACAAATAACAAAAATTAAAATATTTACATTTCTACATATTCATCAGCGATTACATGACTTGTTTCTCCTTCTGGGAGTGCAAAGTAATCAGCTACGTCCAAATGCATGAAGTCTAAATTATCTTCAAAAATAAAATTTGCTTCAACATTTTTGTCTGTCTTCTTCAGGGAGACTTGATAAAGCTCAACCAGGTGCTTTGGCGTACGACATGTACGTGACCAATGCCCTTTTCCCCCACATCTATAGCATACATTTTCTGCATTTGTTGCTTGCACCGCTTCATGCTTTTGTTCCTTCCTTTTCCACTAATGGTGGTTAGGAGGGTTCTTTGGTGCATTATTATTACCATGATTATATTTTCTTCCCCGACCACGGCCATGACCACGACTGGGGCCACGACCTCTTCCATACTTAGCTTGGTGGAAGTTCTTCTCATTCACTTCAGGGAATGGACAAGAACCAGTTGGTCGGCTTTCATGGTTTTTCATTAATAGCCCATTATGTTGCTAGGGTACAAGAAGATGGGAGATAAGTTCATAATACTTTTTGAATCCCATATCTCGATATTGCTGCTGCAGGAGCATATTCGAGGCATGAAAAGTGGTGAAAGTTTTCTCCAACATATCATGATCAGTAATATTATCACCACATAATTTCAATTGGGAAATAATCCTGAACATAGCAGAATTATACTCACTGATAGATTTAAAATCTTGTAGCCTTAAATGAGTCCAGTCATAACGTGCCTGTGGAAGAACGACCATCTTCAGGTGGTCATATCTATCTTTCAAATTATTCCACAGTATGACTGGATCTTTAACAGTGAGATATTCCATTTTCAAGCCTTCATCAAGGTGATGGCGTAGGAATATCATGGATTTGACACGGTCTTGGTTTGATGCTTGATTTTTGTCCTTGATGGTGTCTGCCAGACCCATCGCATCAAGATGAATTTCAGCATCAAGCACCCAAGACATGTAGCTTTTGCCCGATATATCCAGGGCTACAAATTCAAGTTTAGAAAGATTTGACATTATTTAGAAAAAGAAAGTTCGTACCTTTGATACTTTCAAAGTATTTGCTCGAGATGGCAGAGTCTTGTGCTGATAACGTGTTATAAAATAACGACTGTAAAGTAAATAAACTAAAGAGAAGTGTAGAGAGAAACTGATATATTATTGAACTTTCAAACTTATATACATAATGAACTGAAATCTCCTCTATTTATACAAGAAGGAAGCTGATGTGTAAGCTGCTACTGCAAGCTGCTGTGTAAGCTACTTGTAAGTTGCTACTGTCAGCTGCTGTGTAAGCTGCTACTACAAGCTGCTGTGTAAGCTGCTACTGTACCAGATGTAGATAATCTTCTTCCGAGGATAATGTTTATCCATAATGGAGTACCAAAATGATAAGCTTTTTCAGGAGGCTTATTTCCAATAGAATACTAAATAGATAAACATATTTACGGCAGTGTCCCATATGGATAAGCTTCTTCAGGAAGCTTATTTACAACGGAGTACTAAATGAACATCCATTATATAATATACATTTATAACAAAAATAATATTTTTATTTTATTTTTCACATAAAGATATATTTGGGACTAGTCTAAGACCGTTGATTCTGCCAAGCGCACGCTTGTCCCAACACATGGACCAAGTAGAGAAAACACACTTTCAAAACGGGTTTTAGAAAATCAAGTATCAAAGCTTAAAGTCTCACTTGCCTCGTTAATGACAAGTTCATCAACCTTGCAAAGTCTAGAACGCAATAAAAAACATTCTTAATGACCTCAATCTATGCAAAATATTAGTTAACAAGGTTAATTATGCTAATCGGGTCAAATCTCAATATCCTTAACTTTCAAGCTTAGAGTTGAATCTTAATATTCCACATATCAAATACCATATATATTTTTAAAGGTAAAAATATATTTCAATATTTCATGTACATATCCAATATGCCAATATTCATGTCCCGAAATAATAATTATAGTATATAAATCGGAAACAACACAATGGCGTATATATCCAACAATGTCCAAAACCTTGAAAACAAAATTGTTAGCTCACGTTAAAATCAACAACTACTATATACATAATCTAATATTACATTTCATTATCATTACCAAATCACCGGAGCTAATCATTATGACTCCTAGGAAAATGGTCAAAATTGTGTAGTAGCAATCGCAATTCTTCTAAAAAAATTGCAAAATCAAACCTATCCTTTAATTTCTTAATCTTTAATATGAGACAATGATGATTATAATTTTTCATATGCAAATACACCACTGTATCGGATGTGAGTAGATATACCACCAGATTAGCCAAATTCCTTCTACGAAAGATTGCATCCATTGAACAATTTATAATTCAAATAGTAATTGTCTTTTCAATATGACTACTAAGCATTATCAATCATTAGGTCATTAATGCCATAATTAATCTTACCAAAAATATCACAACAATACATATTCAAAGTAAAGGTTACTGAACCAAAATAATCTCATTACCTTGAGCTCTAAAACTCATGCTGCTAGCTTCCAATGCAGCCAACGAATTCCTGAAAGAAAATCCTCTTCTTCTATTGAAATTTCCTTGTTAGCAGCTATAAGCCCTAGTATACCTAATGTCTGCTAAGAAAATCTCTGGTGAGGGTGTTAAAAGTGTAGGTTTGGCCCACATATATACCTTTTAAATATTAAATTAAAGTTACTTCTAATTCTTAGTTTGTACTAGTAAGTAACTACCCCACTAATATATTTATTTGATACACTATTTTACTACCTTAGTATCTGACTCAATAGCTATAAATAAAGTTAATTCGAATCCCATATTTAATAAGTATATAAAAAAAAATATTTCGCTTATTACAGTTTGGATCATTGTTACCCAGGGGCATATGTAGCATATAGGTAATGCGTTCAACTGAACCATAATCTTAGGTGCAGAGCATACATTTATATGTAAAAATCTATTAAAAATGTAACAAATAGTAGATTTGAACCATACCTTAAAAATATAATGAGTTTAATGCTAAATTTTTTAAAGCTGAACCCATAGAATTTAAAGTCTAGATTCGCCTCTATTGTTACTCATCCTATTATAATAATATATTGTATTGTATTGCAATATATCATTTTATGGATACAACGTTTGAATAGATTGTAACCGTTTGCTATTGTTAAATAAGAGTTTGTTGTTTGGTTTAACTGTATATTGTAACTGATAAGTTCATTAAAATATCCGCAATTATTTTAAATAAAATTTATCAAGAATTACACATAAAAATAATTTGAGAAAATCTCTTTCTACTAATTTATCATTAATTACGTAGCTTGAAAACAAGAGCAAAAACCTGACGAAAAAGGTTAACTAATATTAGCAACAACAAAAAAAATTAAAATGATGGAAAGAGACAAAGACTCGAACAAATACTTGGATAAAAAGAACAAGGCGAATCAACTCTAGAAATGATAGAAAAACAAAGTAGGTCAATAGATTGGAGATTTGGAGTTAGAATAAAAAAAAAAATGTAAAGAATAAAATAGAATTATAGTAACAAGGAAGGGTATAATTGAAAAAGAAAATAGGAAACGATCCAACCACACCAAATCGACTGTTTCATAAAATGAGGCTTTTGATTGTTCCGGAATAATAGATTTAACAATATGATACAATCAATTTAAAATAAACAATCAAAACAAACATCATTTTGGGGTAACGACACAATACGATATAATGGGTAACAACCATCAAAATAAGGGGTGAGTGTAAGGGGGACTGTGTCTAGGAGATTTTAGGGAGAATTAGGTGTGGGCATTGGTCGGTTCGGCTCAGTTATGAATATTATCGATTTAGTTTATCGGTTATCGGTTTACAAATATGGTAAATTGATAACTGAACCGATAAGACTATCGGTTAATTGGTTATCGATCATTAGCGGTTCGATTATCTGTTTACCCGATAAGATAACTCAATCTAGATGTAAGAAGCATAATATATAATGCAGGTGAACTGAACTTTAATTATTGAATTTGGCAACAACAAAGGAATATGTCCACTGTCCAGGTAAAGATGTCAACAAACAACCAAATGCTTTAACTCTAATTAAATGAATTAAATAAAGAACTTCGAAGACCAACACACAAGAATTTTCTCATAATTTTAGTTCTTATCTCAAATTAAATCCAAAACAACCTCAAACAATAAGTTAGAAAATCCAAAAACAGTGACCCTAAAAATAATGAAGAAAATGAGAATTGTAAAGTGATGTAGAGAATCGTAAACTTACCCGAAATTGATGGAGGAATGAAAATTGTTCTTAAGAAATAAGTAATTAAATTTCAAATTTTGGAAAACAAAACTTACGTTAAGATTCTGTGAATGTAGTTGTACTTTAAATTATGAAGAAGAATTGATGAATAATTGGATCAATCGATGACTGAACCCTAAAGAGTGAACTATGAAACTTGATATCTTGAATGTGGTTGGGAAAATTGGGAGAAAAATAGAGAATGAAGCCCTAGATGTATTTATATACTTAAAGCTAAAATAATAGTTTTATTAAATCTTTTTGTGTCATAAAGAAAATTGACAAACCGAGGCCCAAACCAATAACCTAATAACAAAAAAATACTAAACAACAATCAAATCGTTAATCCAATAACCCGATATCGATATCCCAATAAGCTTTTTCAGTTCGGGCTATCAGTTATACCCGATATATGCCCGGCCCTATGGAGAACCCCTGTTTTAGTAGGTGATGGGTCAGATTTATGGATCGGGTTGGGGCTTATTTTTGTGGAGTATGGGCCGTCCTCTGAAGTTGGCCCAGATTATTTGGAGCCTTAGCAGACCATTCTTTTCTTTTCCCTTGATTATTAGATTTTTGCAAAATTAACCATTCTGGACTCAAATTTTAATTAAATCCAATTTATGTGACTAAACTATTTTATATATTTTACTTACTGATTGACTAATGACTTAAGTAATTAACTAACCTAAGAATGTATTTTTTAATTTTTAGATATTTAAATAAAGCATTTAACAATGTAATTAAATCCTAAAATACAATTTAAAATCTAAAATGCCATGAAATTAAGATTTGATTTTTATTTTATTTTTATGATTTATGATATTCTTAAAATGCATAAACAATGGGAACAAATACAAAACAAATAAAGAAAAACTCCTAAAATTCAATAAAATTATTAAAATTAGTTTTGGATTATTTTTTAGGAGCAATTTTCTATGTGAGGAAAAAATCAGGTGTTCACAACTAAATCATTTATAATAGACAATATCAAACTTAATGACGCATATTTAAGGCCGCTGCCATTTTATAAAAGTTTGTATCATATTATTTTTACATTATGAAGTGTATAAAAGGTATGATTTAAGCGAAAATAAATTATATATTAAGTCACTTTTCAATAATCGTTTGTATTCGAAAAGATCAATTGTGTCTTAGGAATTTTCATATTGATTAACCTTAGCACAGGTCAATTGGTAAGCTCTATCCCAAATTATCCTTTTGTCCATATAACTCTTGACCTAGTTCATGTTCCATTAATCGTGCATACATCATTTTATTGCGATACAAATAATAAATTCATATACTGTAACTAATTAATCTCTTAATAACAAACATAAAAAAATTAATTTTGTTTTCAAGTCTCATATGATCGATATATTTGTTCCATTCAATTATTTGTAATGACAATTGACAAAGGCATTTATTTGAATATTCAACCCATATCAAAATAATACTAACAATGCAAACATTCATAAACACACTCATATAATAATGTAAAAATAATTATTCAAATTAAAAGATGAACAATTTGCATCACACCACAGAATGAAAACAATTGTTATTATATGGACCTGAAAAAATGTGAAAGACCACTAAAAAGATAAAGACGAACATTTAAAAAAAATAAAATAACTGTCATATTCAAAAACATAAAATTCCCTCAGTCATGGAATAAAATAAAATAAAAAACCCTCATGATTAAGAGACCAAAGATTTTTTATTTTTTGAAAAAAAAAAATGTATACACACACAACATGAAAATTTGTAAACAAACACAATAATTAAACAACAATTAGGAAATAAAAGTAAGCTAAAAAAGAAAATTAAAAGAGGAAGTAGACCCTCCTCTACAAGCTTCATTTGATTTCTCCCAAAAACAAACCAAATTATTTCATGATCAGAATTTATGGGAGTAAACGCCGAACGTCGATTAGATGACTTATGTCGCCGGCGTTGACTGATACCGGAGATTTGTATCTTCATAAAGGTCAGATTTTTAACACTCAATCTTCATATAATCTTTCAAAGCAGCAGGAAATATTTTGTGGGGCTTCAATGGATCACAATCTTGGACATACGGGTCAGGGTCAAGATCCGAACCCGTCTCCATTTGGGTCTTCTGCAAAGCTACAAAAACCCAGATTGTATAAGAAGAAATACATGGGTTCTCATAAAAAGGACCAACCTTTCAATCCTTTTAAGGGTTTTGTGGACAATCAAGAAATGGACATGGGTTTGGGGGTGAGGGGTAATTTGGGGTATTGGGGTAGTGGGGATGTTGGTAATAAAGGGTTTGTTTTTGGAGCTAGTAAAATTAGTGGTAGTAATGATAAAAGTGGTCTGTTTGGAGCAAATTCAAATACTAATGTAGGCGAAGGAACATTTCTTGTTGATGAAATGAGAAAACTGAAACTTGAAAGTGAGAAGAAAATGAATGTGAGTGGTGTAAACAACAATGTGGTTAACTCTGTTGCTGATAAAGGAGGGTCTTTCATGTTTACGGGTGGCAATGCGAAACTTGATGAAATGGTAAGCAAGGAGATGGAGAGCAAGTTAAACATCGATAGTGAGGGAAATGTTGACTCTGCACGGAATGTAAAACCCGAGTTTAACGTGTTTGGCAGCTTGTCGAGTAGTGAAAATGTTGATAATAAGTTTGGTGAGGGTGTAGGAGTTAAACTCTTGAATGAGATGAACAAGTTGAATATCAAAGAAAGCATTGAGAATGATGTGAAGGACTATGCGTATATGGAAAGAGGCTCTTTGGGTGGAAGCTCAGAGTCCTTGCTTCATGATAAGATGAAAAACATGCATATAAATGAGCCTATGGGTTCTTATGTTGCTAATGAGAATGTAAAGGTTGATCCAAGTTCAAGTGACCCCAGTGGAAATATTGTTAATAAGCATGATAATGTGAACGAGTCAGGAGTTGGAAGCAGAAGCAGAAGCCATTTTGGTCAAACACAGACCGATTTGCCTGCTTCCGCAGATAATGTGGATAAAGGGAAGACTGAGTTTTCGGGCAATACCGATGCTGGTGGAATTTCAGATTCAATTCCTTCAGGGTTCTCATTTCAGGCAGCAACGCGGAATAGTCTCTTTACTAATCCTGTTGAATTTAGTTTCACTACAAAGTCTGATGGTATGCTAATGCAAAATTTTGGATTTAAGACACCAACTGTTAAAGGAAGCTTAAATAAGAAAGTTGAAACTAGAAGGGAAGCGACTAAAGACCCCAGATACAAGAAAAAGAAAGGGAAACCTAAGCAAACACACTCAACTCCAGTGGACTTTGCCTTCAGAGGAAGTTCAGAAGAGAATGCTGAACCTTCCGAACCATATTCACCAATGGATATTTCTCCGTATCGTGAAGCACCAACAGATAATACATTGTCAAGGGAAACTTCTTTGGCTTCCGATGAGTCCTTTAGTCTGAATGAGAATTATGGATGTAGTGATTCACGACCTGTGGTTGCAAATGATGTAACAGATGAAGATCTGGTAGATGCAACAGAACGCATGAATATCAATGAAAATGATGTGACATACAACGAAACACAAGAAGTAAAATCTGGACACTTTGTTCATCATGGTGTAGATAGAGGCGGTCCTTTTGAAGAGTCTATATCTGGGACTGAGACTGAAAGCTTCAAATCTGCTACCGAGCATTTAGATTATACTACTGATTCTTTCGTAACTGCAGCAGATAATGAAGTGACTTCCAAATCAACAATCGAGAGACAAGATAGCGATGGAGGAAGTCAGTTTAGTGTTACTTCAAATTTTGAAGAGTGTTGCATTGAGGGTAACTTCATATTTGGTGCATCCTCTGTTGCTCAAAACCAGATAGCAGCAGCAACACGGCAACAGAAGAAGAAAAATCGAACGAAGCTCACCAATGATTCGTGTAGTTCAATGTCAACTACGCAATTTTCTTACTCATCATCACCAGTGCAACTTTTGCAAGTTTCTGGATCTCCTCTTTCATCTCCCACTCAGGGTAAGAAAGGATATATACCTGCTTTGACAAGCCATAGCCAGGGAAATGATGAACCAGCTAAGGTGCAGAAGGTCAACCATGAAACGGTTGCGGCAAGCATGGCTGCTCAGGAAGCTTGTGAAAAATGGCGATTGAGGTGCAAGTTACTGTTTTTTATCATGGAGGGATTTGCCTTGTTCACTCACTTATTCCTTTTTTTGTTGCATTTTTGTCCGAAGTTCATGCTTGTGATCTCTATTTATATTAGGGGGAATCAAGCCTATGCAAATGGGAACTTGTCTAAAGCGGAGGAATTCTACACACAAGGACTGAACTGTGTGTCTGGAAGCGAGACATCTAAGAGCTGTCTTCGGGCTTTAATGTTATGTTATAGCAACCGTGCAGCTACACGTATGTCTCTTGGAAGAATGAGAGAAGCACTTGAGGATTGTATGAAGGCTGTTGCATTAGATCCGAACTTTTTCAGGGTCCAAGTTCGAGCTGCAAAGTATGATCCATGTGTTATTAATTACCTTCCCTTTGTCATAAGTTCCTTTAGTTTCTATATGGTATAGGTTTAGCTTCCTCTTACCTTTCTGAACATATGGTTGGCTGATAGAATTTTGATCGCTGTCCTTTTGTGTGCATAAACATGTCTGTTTTAAAAATTAAAACAATCACAGTGCATGGAGCACGTATAATATTCTGTCTTGAGTTTATCATTCCGTGATTCTTGTTGGATAAACCTTCTTTAATGTGATAACTTAGTTATATTGGTTGTTTTCACGCAGTGTCAACATTTCTTGTATAACTTCGTCGGGAAAACTCATTTAAGAACTGAATATCAATACCTTTAGGTTCATCTTTTTAATAGCTATAAATATATAAATTAGAAAAAGGAGAAAAAGTTGATATTTCCCAGTTATTGTGGTCTCTGTCTTTTGCTATGTGCGTGTATTTAGTGTAATCAATGATACAGCTTTTACTCTTGTCCTTTTTCCTCTGATGCATTTAGGTCTTGTACAAAGGTCACAAATTTCTTGGTGATCGAATTTTATAATTTGCAGCTTTTCAAGATTTAGCCACTCTAGATAGTTCCTGAGGTTCTGTTTACAGCTTCAAATCACGAGCTTACTTCAGCGGTGATTAATCGTATAATTAGAATGTTGTAGACAGTTGCATTCCAGCATCCAGTATAAATATGCCAAAGTGTATAGTAGTGTTAATACCATTTATAGACAGAAGGAAAAGCAGACACTATGTTTTTGTAACTATGTTTTGTTTTGCATTTTCTAGCTGTTACCTTGCCCTTGGGGAAGTTGAAAATGCATCAAAGTTTTTCATGAAGTGCTTGCAACAAGGGCCGGAGGTATGTGCGGACAGAAAAATATTGGTGGAAGCTTCGGAGGGCTTGGAAAAGACACAGGTAAAATGATTAACTTCAGTAGTTTGCTTTATATTCTTCTTTTTTTTTTTGATAAGGTAAATTGTATTAATCAAAAGGGAGAGAACTCCCGTATACAGGAAGTATACCAAAAAGTAGAGAATTTACATCAGAACATGATTCTCTACAAAAGACGCCCAATCTTCTATACAAATGGGGGCTACATGAGTGCACCAAAAAGCGATCAAAGATAAAAGACTATTCTTAAGATGTGAAAAAGTAGACTCTATCCCCTCAAAAGCTCTCCTATTTCTCTCCCCCCAAACTATCCACATGAGAGCTAACGGGGCGTACTTCCACGCCTTTTGCTTTCTTCTGCTACGGAAACCGGCCCAGCTATATAACATTTCCTTTACGGTGCTTGGCATCACCCATTGAACACCAAAAAGGCTCAGAATAGCCATCCACAAAGCCGAGGACACATGGCAATGCAACAAAAGATGATCAACTTCTTCCCCTGAGCTTTTACACATGTAGCACCAACTAACAAGTGTAATTCCTCTCTTTCGCAGATTCTCAACAGTCAAAATCACTCCCCTCGCCGCTAGCCATGCAACAGTCAAAATCAATCCTAAGGCACACCTTCGTAGGTGCCTTAGGAATCCAGATCGAGTAGTATGGAAAAGAGGCCTCCTCTTTCACCAACATACTCTGGTAAAAGGATTTACGGTGAACAAACCATCGCCATGCAAACCCCATCTCCAAGAATCACAGGATGGTTGGGGCCTGTCTTGCCCATATAGCAGTGTCAATAAATCTTGGAGTTCCGCAATCTCCCAATCTTGCACGTTCCTTCTAAATGAGAGGTCCCATGCTACCCCCCCTTCATGCTCCTTACAAATCTGTTGGACCATCAATTCCTTCTGATTTGAAATTCTGAAAACGTGGGGGAGACCCCAGAGGATCCTCTCCACACCACTTATGATTCCAAAAGTTGATTCTCCTTCCATCTCCCATCCTGTAAGTGATGTTGCCACTGAAGGATTCCCAACTCTTCATGATGCTCCTTCACATGCCACACCCGAAAGGTGTTGTGATTGTCTTGGTCCTCCAACCCCCTCCCGTGGAATCGTTCTTTTCTACTATGACTGACCTCCCTCCATAGAGCATGCTCTTCTACCCCGAATCTCCACAGCCACTTCCCCAACGAAGCTCTGTTGCATACTCTAAGATCTTTTACTCCAAGTCCACCCCACTTCTTTGGGGAAGTGACTGTCTGCCAATTCACTAGATGAAACTTTCTAGTTCCATCCGCCGCATCCAAAAGAAAATTCCTTTGAAGCCGCTCCAGTTTTTCTGTGATGCTCACATGAGCTTGCAACAGGGACAAGTAATAGGTGGGCATACTCGATAAAGTGCTTTTAGTGAGCACTTTCTTGCCGCCTTTTGACAAGTACCGTTGCTGCCAGCCTGCTAATCTTTTTTCAACTCTTTCGATCACTGGATTCCAAACCGTAGTATCCTTATGCGAAGCGCCCAATGGGAGACTCAGGTAAGTAGTGGGAAGGGAGCCCACCTTACATATGAGAACATGAGACAAAGCATCAATGTTAGCAACCTCACCCACCGGGAAAATCTCACACTTGCCGAGGTTGATTTTGAGCCCTGATAACCACTGCAGGACCTGCTTCAGGTAGGTCAACTGGTCCATATCGGCATCACAGAAAACCAGGGTGTCATCCGCAAAAAGCAAATGAGAGCTCGGAGCTGAGAATCCTCTCAAGAAGCCTCAGCCCGCCGCACGATCCATCATTTTACTCAGAGCATCCACCACTAGGATGAATAACATAGGGGAAAGAGGGTCACCTTGCCTGAGACCCCTGGAGCTTCCAAAGAAACCACACGGGCTACCATTAACCAGGACAGAGAATCTGACTGAGGAAATGCAGAACTTGATCCATCTTTCCCCAAACCCCATCCGCATCATAATGAAATCCAGGAACTCCCAATTGACATGGTCGAAAGCCTTCTCAAGGTCCAACTTGCATAGTAAGCCGGGTTCTCTATTTTTCCTTCTGGAGTCTACAAGTTCATGTGCCACCAAAGCAGCATCCAGGATCTGCCTACCTTCCACAAACGCATTCTGGGAGGACGAAATAGACACGTCAAGGACCTTCTTGAGTCTGTCGGAGAGCACTTTAGAAATAATCTTGTAAATGCTCCCCACGAGACTAATAGACTTGTAGTCTCTGATAAAAGATGCACCTTCTTTCTTAGGCACAATAGTAGTAAAAGAATCATTGATACTTCTCTCGAAAACACCATTCACATGGAAGTATTCAATGGCTTCCATCATCTCCCCCTTGATGGTATCCCAACAGAGCTGGTAGAAGGCCAAGGAGGAACCATCAGGCCCCGAGGCCTTATCACCAACACAACTCGACACAGCCTCGTGCACCTCCTCCACCTCGAAAGCCCTTTCTAGCCACTCACTGTCTCCCTTCCCTATGTGGTTGAACTCTATTCCCCCAAAGTCGGCCTCCAACTAACTTCCTGTTTGTATAAGTTCTCATAAAACCCCACAATCGCCCCTTTTACCTCCTCCTCTCCCTCAATCCTCACCCATCCACAACTAAGGACTCTATGAAGTTCCTCCTTCGATTTGCAACCGCCACCCTATGGAAAAACTTGGTATTCAAATCCCCCTCCTTCAACTATAGCGCCCTCGATTTTTGCCGCCAACTAGTCTCTTGAGCTATTGCTAACTCGACTATTTCCCTCTTAACCTCCCCCAATCTCGCTTTCTCAGATTCATCTAACTCCCTCGCCCCTTCCCCTCTCGCTAGTTCCCCCAATTCATGCATAAGCTCCCTCATTTTAACCTCTACCCTCCCAAAAACCTCTTTATTCTACCTAATAATATCTCCCTTGAGCAATTGAAGTTTCTTCGAAAGACGGAATGAAGGTGTCCCTGATACCCCGTAGCTTGTCCACCATTCTTTCACCTTGTCACCAAATCCTGGCACCTTCAACCACATGTTCTCGAATCGGAAGGGAGCACGCACCCCCTCCCTCTTGCTGGACCCATGTGAGGAGGGCCCAGGCCTATACTTGCTGAAAACTTGATCGCCCCAATGGTAATTAGAAGATGACCGACCCATTCTGCCTTTCCAGCCCGCATCACTAACCCATTCACGTCTATACCTCCTGTCGAAATTTTGTCGTCTTCTCCCAAAACCAAACCTCCCGTCTCTCCTCGATCTAACGTCTGATTCCGGCTTAGTCCACTGATCCGGTGAGCCCTCCTCTTCCCTCAGAGATTGATTTCCCCTCCCTCCCTTCTATTTGGCCTTCCCTTTTCTTCCACCACTATCTCAGGCATAAAGATAGGGCAAAATTCAGGGCTCAACCAAACCCTATAACTCAAGTAGCCATCTTTTACCACAGTGGAAACAGGGATTCTGCCCCCTTTCCTCACCACAATCCTTACTCGCGAGAGATCGTGTAAGCTGCAAGAGACATCAATAAAACCCCCACATATTTCCCCAATCTTCTTGAATAGGTCAAGACACCAAAGATGCACCGGGAGGCCCACCATGTTGACCACCAATGATTCGCCGGTGAAACGAGGGTCGAGACACCCATCTGTCTAGCTTTAAGAAGTTCCCATCGAACCACCTGTGCCTTCTGACAAGAATTTTTGAAGCTTGAGACTCGTCAGCAAAGCGAAAGAGATATTGCGTGTCCCCAGTTGCGATATTTTCAGCCCGTCCTTGACGTTCCATACCTCTGATGCCCAATTCCTAACAACCTCTGGAGAACCAACCCATTTGGAGAAATACCCAATCAGACAAGATTTCAAGAAGCCCTTGTGCCAGAGAGTGTGCTCCTTGACATCGAGAAGTGCGGCTTCTGCCCTACGTCAAGCTTTCGATGGCATCTTCCCCCAAGATCTAGGGCTGGCCAAGAGGCAGCTTTGATGAAAGACATGTTTTCCAATTTTCTAGACTTATCTTTAGCAGGTTCTTTCACCACACAGTTACCTCCTAGACCGTGCCCCCCTTATTTGAATTGTCTTAGCCGTGTCTTGTATACAATTATTTACCTCAGCAATAACACAATTAATGTCGTTTATGCCCCAGTTTGTTTCAAATCCACTAGTTGTTTGATGAAAGAAAGAAAAGAAAAATTCCAACAAGATCTATGGATTTCACATTAGGTTTGAAATGAGATTATCTGGAAACTTTAGTCATATAAATTTTGAGCTTGTCAAAGCATGTGACATGAACAACTTGCTTATGTTTTCTCCTATGAGATGCAAGGTCACTTAGAGGGCCCAAAAATTGAGAAAAGGAAGAGAAAATAGGGATAATATGAACACAAAGTAGAGAGGGTGTACTGATTAAAAGAAGTTGAGGGTCTTCTTGCATTTTCTTGATTCCTTTTTTTATAAAATTCATTACTTCATCAAAAAAAGAAAGGTGGAGGATGAATTAAGTATCTGTTGCTAGATAACTTCTTATCTGACACTCCCCTCCGTGTACCACAGCTGTTGCTCACTAAGAAAAGAAAACTGGAAATATGCGGTCAGAATAGGTAACTTACTCATAGGTCATTAGGTTGTGTTCTTGGCATTCTAATTGAAGCTTTGAATTTTGATTATGATTTTATTTGTCCAGCTTCTTCCTTAATAATGACATTTAAGCAACATCTGAATTCTTCGCAAACAAAATGAACTTTGTTGCACTTCTTGATAAATGAAAACTAATTGGTCTTTTTCGATGCCCTCAGAGAGTATCAGAATGTATGAAGCAGTGTGTGGAACTTTTGCAAAGGCGAAGGCAAAGTGATGCAGACTTGGCCTTGGGTGCAATCTCTGAGGCTTTGACAATAAGCACCTATTCGGAGAAACTTCTTGAAATGAAAGCAGATGCTCTTCTCTTGGTATTTGTCATTGAACCATGAGATTGTAAAATTAAATTTTGAATACTTATTTTTTTGGCAGTTTGCAACAAGTGCTCTACAAATCTTTTGAATTTCTTGAATTAAACTAAACTGTGAGTTTAATGAACAGCTGAGGAGGTACGAAGAGGTGATTCAGTTATGCGAGAAGACACTTGAATTTGCTAAGTCAAATGCTCTGCCTTCTAATTCCAGTTACCAGTCATCGGAATTAGATAGTGCGGCCACAGAGAAAAGTGCTTCCTCTGGGCTCTGGTGTTTTTCTAAAATAGTCAAGTCTTACTTTTATCTTGGGAAGCTTGAAGAGGCTGATACTTTTATGAAGAACCAAGAAAAATCGATGTGTCTAATGGAAAGGTGGCTTCTTTATTTGGAATATCTTTATCCACTTTTACAGGTAGGCGTTAGCTTACAGTCATATAATTTGGCTTTGCAGTAGTGGACTCAAGAATTTAGAAGCTGTTGTTCCTTTAGCTGTAACAATACGTGAGCTCTTGTGCCTCAAGGTGAGTGAACTTTGTGCTTTATCATCTTCCCTTTGCTAAACAAGCATCCATCACTTTTATATTTAGCTTATTTCATTGTTATACGTGTATTGTTCAGTAACCAAATGTGGTAGCTGCCATTTGAACTATAAATCTCTCTTTTCGTGAAACTCGTAAAATGATTTACCTAAGGTAAACGGAATAACCATAACAGAAGAAGAAGAGACTCCTGGTCTCTGATTGCATTAGCTAATTAGCAGCCGTGATAAATGAGAGAGATGGTAGATATCACACTAAGCGAAAATTTATCTTTGAAGTTGTGTTTTTGAATCTTTAAATTTGCTAGGGCTGCTCTGTCTATACCACTGAGAAAGTTTTCCTTTTTGCCTTCCAAGTATCATTGGTTCCTTTCCTCCACATAGTCCACCATATAGCCGCTGGTATAGTGTTCCACAACTCTTTTCTCCTCCTCGGATTATTCTTCTATTCCAAAAATGTAGCATGGCTGCACCATATAACTTCAAGCAAATTTAGCATGTACTAGATCTGGTTTGTGATTCAACAAATATATAGATAAGTGTTTTGTGTCTTCATAGTCTTCTTCACACACGACGCATGAGAAACACTCTACTGCATAAGGTGCTTTGTTCTCCATATGAATTTTCATGGTCATATTTGTTCTTGCTGTCTATTTTGTGACAAAACTTTATATCAGAACTTCACTGAGAAAAGGCGATCCTTACGTTCCTTCCGCACTAAACCATCTGGAATTAACTACTTACATTGGAAGCTTTCTATCATCTGTAAATAGCTGCTTATTTCCTCCACCCTTAAATAGACAAGTAATCTTCTACTGTTGCATTGTGATTAATTATTATGGGGAAAAGCGTTAGGAATTGCTCTTTGAGGGGTGTATGTTTTTTCTGTCATCACCTACTTTGGTTGGTCATTCTTGGTCAGTCATAAAATTTCCTAGCAAAGTTGTGTTACTTCTTTTTGAGACGGAAAGAAAAAAGTTATTTGATGCCCTTTTTGGTAAGCTCCTAAGACGAGCAAGATACTGTAGTTAGTAACCTTTCTGAAAAAGAAGAAAAAAGAAATGGCGATTGACATGCAACAGCAGTTTACTGAGAGAGCCTATGATAATATGCCATTCTCGTGACTAAATGAGATACAATTATCGACGTATTCTGTTGTGTTTGTACTGAAAGTTGTATGGTTTTAGTGAGTCTAGTAATTTACTTAAGTTAGTAGTCCTAATGCCCTGAATCCATCAGCAAACATGAAATTGTAGGGCTGCTCCATTACAGAGTGAACTGATTATGGTTCTTGTTTCTAGTTGCTTCAGACTCTTGTTTGCTTCTTTATAGACCTCGACTTGTTTGTTCAGCCTTAAGTATTAATATATTCCTACCCATCTCTACCCTACCTTGTTTTACTACTCATCTTCTTTGCATTTTCTGATTTCTGAAAGATCTCAGAGCAAGTAATGCATAAAAATTTTGCCACCACCCCATGAAAACAGTAAATATAAAAATGAAAAAGAACATCTTGTTTTGCGCTTCAAGATATTCAACCCGTTACCATGCAGGCAGCTGGAAATGCAGCATTCCAATCAGGAAAGCATGCAGAAGCTGTTGAGCATTATACTGCTGCAGTATCATGTAATTTTGAGTCGCGGCCTTTCACTGCAATATGTTTCTGCAATCGTGCTGCTGCATACCGAGCAATGGGTCAAATTTCAGATGCCATTGCAGATTGCAGCCTGGCAATTGCGCTAGATGGGAATTACGTGAAGGTATGGTTTCCGAATTGTCTTTTCAGTGCAGCTGTTGAATGTAATTTCTCTCTTAGGCCTGCTGTGTTTTCGTGTAGTCTTGCCTTGAAGGGTAATTTTCTATTACCCATTTTTTGTCTCCAACATAAACTCCCTCCAAATGCTCAGAAGGAAAAGAGGAAAATGGTTTCCTCTGCAGTTTATTATTGCACAAGAGTTGAAAGCTTGTACTGTTCAGTGTTCACTAGAGGGCCGTGATTGGGCTTGTGTTTGTTCGGATGTATAGCATTAATGCTGATGATGTGGTTGAAGAATTAGCAGCTTTGATGGAGTGCAAAGTGGAAAATTTTCCTACAAAATGTTTAGTACTTCCCTTGAGGGCAAGAAGAAATGATCCAAATGTATGGCAGGGAGTACTGGATAAATGCATTAACAAACTAACTCCCTAGAAGAAGCAGTGTCTTTCATATGGGGAAAACAAACGCTTATAAATAGTGTACTTGATGGGATTCCAACTTATCTAATTTCAATGTTTACTTTACCAGCTGCTGTTGTAAGAAAGCTGAACTCCCCGAGGAGTAAATTTCTTTGGGTAGGGTGTTTTGAAAATAGAAAGATGCATTTGATCAAATGGGATAAAGTTATAAGGGATAATAAAGGGGGAGGAATGGGAGTTAGAAACTTGAAACTGCATAATAAAAGTTTGCTCTTCAAGTGGCTATGAAAATACAGTTCTGAAGATGACGCTTCTTGGAAGCAAATAATCGAAGCTGTCTATGGTAAAAAAGATGAATGGAAACCTTGTTTAGCTAGCTCTTACACAAAGGTTTGGATCTGGAGGATGAACAGATTACTTAGCCGACCAACCAAGTGAAAACTTCTTGGCGTCCTAGGATACAAACTGATAGATAAGGGAAACCAACTTCTCTCTAGCTAGCAACTTACAATTGTAACTTTTTCTAAGAACGGTCCACTTAGTCCCATTGGAAGTTCCTCTGCACTCTTTCCAGTTTCCTTGTCACGCTAGCCGGTACCTGCAGTAGCGACAAGAAATAAGTGATGTAGTGCTTTTAATTAACACTTCCTTTCTCTACTTCTCCCTTTTGAGCAAATCTTTCTGCCAACTCACAAGTCTTTTTCTTTACCCTTTCTACTACTGGATTGCTTGCTTCTGTTTCTTTGTTTGATGAACCAACAACTGATACTAGTGGTTGGAAGAGCTTCAATCCTGCACTTGAGCACCTGTACAACTATCAATGTTTGTTCACTTCACCCACTGGATGGTCTCAAACTTTCTGAGGTTGATCTCGAGACCAAGCACTGCCCTAGAACCAAAAAAGTGCATGTCTCAAGGTTTCCAGTTGGTTCCTTCGGCATCACCAAAATACTAGAGCGTTGTTGTGAACAAGAGATGTGTAACTCTGTCAATGCCTTGACCCCTAAACACTGTAGAGAACCCCTCAGGTATCCACTTGTCACAATTCAAACCATCATTCTGTTCAGTGCTTCCATAAGCAGTTTAAACAACATGGACGATAATGGATCCGCTTTGTCTTAGACCTCTCGAGCTACCTAAATATACGCACAGGCTACCATTCAGTAGGACTGATTTTCTGACTGTAGCGGTGCAGAATCTAATTCACTTCCTTTGTCTGTCACTCTGTCCCCCTATCCCACTCTCAACATAATAAAATCCAGGAAAATCCTAATTGGCATGATCGTACTGTTATATGGAGTTTTTGTTTGCAATAATTATGAGATCGGACTTCTCCAGGACTGCATTTTGGACGATCTCTTTTTTCTAGCTACTTTTTTTCATTTGCACATTGTTATGATGAATATAGCCATAAGATGACTTACATAGGAAATCTTTTTTTTCCTTCTCATTTGCTTCACGAAGTCCTATGCTGATTGAGTTACTGGTTCAAAGATGGTAGTTTTATTGTTTCTCTCATATGAATGGGCTGGGTAAGCACAGTAGTTCTTTGTGCAGTTCTAAACATTATCCGGAGGACTTCACTTGACTACACTGAAGTTTCCGGTAACCTAGTACATTGAGTTTGATCAGTTATGGCAGTGTTTTTCTAGTGAAGAAGTATCCATAGCAATTTTGTGGAGTTAGCTACCTGATTTTAGGGTACAGTATATCTTCAGTTGATGCCAACATAAACTAATGCAGGCACTTTCTAGACGGGCTTCCCTTTTTGAGATGATCAGAGATTATGGACGAGCAGCTTCAGATCTTCAGCGACTTGTGTCCCTTCTGACAAGGCATATGGAAAATAAAGTTGGTGGATCTGGATCACATAACAAAATGAGTTTCATAAATGAGATTCGGCAAACACAACAGAAGCTTTCGGCAATGGAGGAAGAAGCCAGAAAGGAAATCCCCTTGAACTTTTACCTCATCTTGTAAGTTTCTTAATTGTGACTCAAGTTATTGAACTCCTTATTTTTTGCTCTGTCATGAAAAGATTGACACCTTTCGATATTTAAAAACTCTTTAATGTTAAGAGGCCACATTTACCTCTAATGACATGCTATAGAAATAGACACGGCATGTTTAAAATTACATGATATTAAGGTTTTGTTTGCTATGTTATACATCTCTAGCTTACATCTATAAAACGAATAGAGAGAGTATTTGTTTGTGGAAATAATATGCATACAGGTGTATGATTTTTAATAAGCAATTGTTTTTCTAACGATTGATGCGATAATGACAGGGGAGTTGATTCATCTGCTGGTGCATCAGAAATTAGGAAAGCCTATAGAAAAGCTGCGCTCAAGCATCATCCTGATAAGGTTCTTTCTAGGACCTTTGCTACTTTATAACACCGTTTATGGCGGCTTTAGCTAAACATTGTTTTGCTGATCTAGGCTGGGCAATCACTGGCTAGAAATGACAATGCGGACGATGGACTGTGGAAAGACATAGCAGAAGAAGTCCACAGAGATGCCGACAGGCTCTTTAAGATGATAGGAGAGGCCTATGCAGTGCTTTCGGACTCTGCAAAGGTATGTTTATGCGTGCTCTATTGTGCTTCATTGTTTTTCTCCTGAGGTAATTTGTTACTATGATCACACCCGAGGGTGTGGCCTAGTGGTCAATGAAGTGGGTTGAAAACCTGAGATCTCAGGTTTAAATCCCGGTGGAGAAAAAAAAATACTAGGTGATTTCTTCTCGTCTGTCCAAGTCTTGGTGGATAGAGTTACCTGGTACCTGTTGCAGGTGGGAGGTAGCAGGTATCTCCGTGGAATTAGTCAAGTTACGGACAAGCTGACCCGGACACCACAGTTGTAAATAAAAAATTGTTACAAGATCAAAGAATGTGTAGCATGTAAAATGGCCAATTTGTTGCTAGCCTTTCTTTCCCTATCCCTGGCCTTGGTACTCGTGGATCTTCCCCTAGGGTGTAGGTTAGCATGGAATTAGGGGCTTGTAGCAAGTTTATGTACCCAACCTGCTTGAGTGCCTATTATTTCAGTAGATTAAAATATAATCGAAGAAATCAATCTTTTTTTATGCCTTGCCTTATCCCATGTATCTTGTTCCTCGCGTTGCAGGCGTTGTCAATGTGGAGCTTGTGAAAGTTAGGTCTCCTTCTTCCATTGAATGGAATTTTCTTAATTGTTGTTGGGAGTCTAGGAGCTTTTCAAGAAAAGCAGCTGCTGTAGTGACAAGCCTAAAGCTTTCACCATAACAAAACCTGCATTGGCGTATATTGTTAAAACACTAGGAGCCAGCCCAAACCACCTCCCATGCCTGACCCGTCCACCCATCTTTCCAAGGGGATTAACAGCACTTCGCTTTTTCCCTCCTTTGTTGACTCGAACTCCCAATCCAATGGTTGGAAGTGCAAGGACCCCTTGGTTTTCTTCTATTTTTGTTTTCTTTGCTAAGGTGGCTTTGACTGCTTACAGCTTCCTTCTGTAGATTGTACATCTCTTGTTTGCTGAATCTTAAACTGAGTTACTGCTATTTTTTTGAAGCGTTCACGTTATGACCTTGAAGAAGAGATGAGAAATAGTCAAAGTAGAGGCAATGAGAGCAGCACATTTAGAACACACACGGATTTTAACAATTATCCGTATGAGAGAAGTGGAAGTAGACACAATTGGGAAGATGTTTGGAGAGCATATAAGAGTACCCAGCCCAGAGAGTCGGACAGAAATAGATCAAACTGGTAGCTGTGACGAACATGCTGTGCTTGAGCCTTCATACAGTTCGATGTTCAGCATTCTGCTAGGATGTGTAGTCTGCTGTTAGTGCAGGATGTGTGAGAAATGACAAAAGAAGAGGCGTGGAATTTGTGGATGAAGTATTTTCAACATACTGACACCTCTGCCTTTCATATTTGGCACTTCCTGACTAGTCATTCGAGCAGAGATGAACAAAAAATTGTTACATAAAATCTTGTTTGAGGATTTCAAACATTGGCTTAGCAACTTTGAGAGAGATTCGAATGTATATCAAGCCGGACTAATGCATTCAAAATGTTTCGGCAACAAACGAGGATAGCCTGCACGGATGCTGCTGTATAGTTATTAGACAATGTATACAGACATGCTATAGAGACCAGCTCAACGGTTTGAGAAGGATATGACTGATTTTTTCTAAGTGATTTTTCTATCATTTTCTGTTCCAGTTCATTTCTGCATTTATTTTAGGCAATACTTGTAATTTTTTTGTGTACAGAAGTGTGCTTGTATTTGAAATGTCGAAAGAATGATAGAGTGGTTTCTTTTTTTCATTTTCATTTTCCTGATTGTGGGTGGGGTTTTCTGTTGTTTGTAATACACTAAAGTCAATTCCTTTTGAGCAATTTGATAATTATTTGATTTGTTTTTAGTCAATATAACATCTTTCCTGTTAATTTCATTTGACAAACTTGGTGTTGGGTATTACACATTTTGTTTAACTTTTGTTATATCGAGTCTTCCTCTACTTAAAATTTAGTAAGTCTTGTTATCATGCACGAGAGCTAAGGGTCTACCGGAAATATTTCTACCTTCACAAGGTAAGAGTAAGGTTTGTGTACACATTACCCTCTCCAGACCCCGTGTGTCGGGATTTCACTGGGTTTATTGTTGTTGTAATCACGCACGAAACCTAGGGAAGTAAAGTAGTTATATAGGATTGTCCAAAGAAATCTTACTACTCAAACACTAAATAATTGGTAATTAAAACAGTAACACAGCTTGATGCATCAACATGGAACTGCTTAATATGTATAATTATCAAATGTGTCTTAACATTGTCATTCAGCAGACTTCTCTTAATAGAAATTGTACTCCAGCTATGTAAAAGAAGATAATTAGGGGAAAGAAAAGGGAAGGGAGACAATAAAATGACATTTCATTGTTTTATCTGCATTTTCAATGTATAAGACAATGTAATCTTTTTAATCTTCAGGTTGAGGTTGCTTTTTTGGCTCCACGCCCATCGCCTGAAAAGGGAAAAAGGAAATGAATTTAAGCTCTATGCATTGACGATGTAAAAGATATTTACACAATCGAGAAAACAACACAATACAAGTGTCGAGGTTGTCTACCTCCATGTATTTATAAATTTGAAATGCAAAAGGTACATATAACGAACCAGCATGAAACTTAGGAAGACTTACTTGATGTGTAAAATCTGTATACTGAATTTATGAATAAATTCCAAATCCGAGCTCTTTAGGATTTGTTTCTACCATCCATGGAGCCCTAAGAAGAAGCCAGAAGTACATTTGAAATATTAAAAATTTAAGCAGCATACATTGCAAGAGAAAAATGCGAAGAAATAAATGCATACTTGTTGATTATGAAGTTTATAGTTCCCTGGGAAGCTCTTTGGAGAAGAACTTCCCTTGCTTCAACTGCAATTCCTTCAGGCTGCAGAGAAAGCTCCAAATAATGTTTAAATATGAAGTTGACAGTCAAAATAATTCACGAGCATGTTGCGCCCAAGGGCCATGGCCTAGCGGCAGGGGCGGCTCAATGGATCTCGTGGCCTAAGGCGAAACCATATTGAGAGGCCCTTAAATTTATTTTATAAAATATTTACACTAACAACAAAATTTACTTTCTAACAATCATTTAATAATTTAAGACAAAAATAAGCGAATTTCCAAAAAAAAAAAAAAAAAATAGGAAGAAGAGTACAAAAAATAAAGTGGTGGACTAACGGATGTTGAAGTCCACATATTTTGATTTGGCTATCATCACAAACAAGAAAAAGAAATAAACGTACATAACTGTTGGCCCAAGAAAGGAAATAGTTTTGAAGATTGACAAAGGAACTCCGGATGAACCAGGTCCATCACAGGTGACATATACCAGCAGAGTTAAAGGCACATGAGATGCACAT
>MDKI01196162.1:0-29566 GCA_005239505.1 Nicotiana paniculata
ATTAAGCACATAACAAGTGTAATTTTATCATTAATGCGCATAAAATGTAAGGTATATCACATGTTAAACTATGCAATTTAGTATCGCATCAAACATGAAATTGCAGAACATCATTAAGATAATAGAATTACATAAAGCATACAACGATACCATGCTGAGAGTTCACAAATAACAAAAAAGCTTAAGGCATGCTTGTCTAGAAGTTCAAACAGTGTTGGCATATATAATACACATACATGAACAAGTAAAGGAGAAATAATTAAGGCTATAAGGGTCAAGAATGCTTACCACTTGCAAAGGTAAATGAGCAAAAGAGTGAGTAACTCAAAATCTCAGTAGTGACGGCAAAATAAAGACAATAGTGAGAACCCCCAAATCCTAGTGCGTCAGAGTTCACAGGATCTTCAGTGAGCCCTGATCAAGGCTCACAGTAGGAAGGTTAATAGAGAAGACTCCAGTGGCCTTAGCTTTCAGCCGACCACAATCAAGAGAGAGCAGAAATAATATAGAAGGTGATTAACAGTAGTTCGTAGTCCTTCGAGTTACGTTCAAAGGGGATCGGGAGAGGGGTTTATATAGTGGTAAAATCAGGCGGATAAACAAAGAAAGAAATCAAGTAAACATGAACAAAAGAAGTAAAATCTCGCATGCAAATCAGTTGAGTAACTAGAAAGGAAAGAAATCAAACTCCAAACCCTAATCGGGGTTTAAAATCAAAATCGGCCAATTGGTATGAAGAATCAAGTTATTTTTCATGTATATCGATGAGATTGTTTCCAAGTCTCCAAGATTTAGTTAAACGGGCCCGATGAGAGATAGTACTTGCCAAGTTTAGGAAAGTACTAAGTAACACCATTGTCGCGTAGATACTGATGTTGTAAAACAAATAAGAAGGTGAATTAAGAAGAGATTCCATTGTTAGGTTGGAATCGGAGAGAAATCAGGAGGCGACTACTAGGGTTTCTTAGAGACAGACGGAATAGAGAGGATATAAGGAAAGGTGGGGATTTATTGTGGGTCGTTGATCATTTGAGATCAACGGCAGAGATTAGAGGGTTCTAGGGTCGGGTAAAAGTGGGTCGCTGATAGGCAGACCTATTGGGTCGTTTGGTTTTGGGCTTCTAGGGGGTCAATTAGGATGGGCCTATCCGTTTGGACCTTATTTGGTCTGAGAAATAAGGCATAATTGGGTAAGATTCTAAAGTAGGACATTAAGGGGAAATAATTTTAATAAAATAGTTACATAAACTATAAAAATGCTACTTATGTAATTCAATACATTAAAACAATAGTTGAAGATTATAAAAATGTAAAACTTATTTTGACCTTAAATAAAATGACATATGCAATTTATTGTAAAATACAGGCTATTATTACAAATTATGTAAATGGCTCAAAAATACAAATATAATTATATGAAATGAAGTAAACATGTATGTGGAGGTAAAATTATAAATTTGATGATTAACTGATCACAAAATAATTTGAAAGGGTAATTAGTAAATAATCAAGTAGTTTTAATGCAAAGAAATCAATTTTAAAGCTCTAAAAATTATGAAACATTATAGAAAAAAATCTTTTAAATTAAGTAATGATGCGAAAATGACATTTTGAAAGTGTATATGCTTATTTAAAATTTGAGAGAAAAATTGGGTATCAACAAATTGTAGCCTCTCGCTAGAAAAATAATTTTGTATCCCAGATCTGAAGCAACGTGTTACACCCCTTAAAGAAATCATACACTTGTGCACATGTGGACAAATACCTCAGCATCTCGGTTAGCATCATCGGCACCAAATTATCTTGAAGGTTTCCACGGAAAGTTGCTGGAACCACGGGTAATACGTTGATGTTGATCCGACCCCTTCTCTGCAGGAAGACCCATAACCTCAATAGTGCCAATAAAAAAAGTGATAGTCCTGCGACTCTCTCATGTTGCTTGATCACAATAAAACTCTCCCAAATACCACTCACAACTTTCACGGCGTCCAAATCTATAGAACATCTGGTCGAGGCTCACTCATCCATCCTCAATATTTCTCAGACCCCGACTGTTAGCTAGGACTAAAGCATCCAAGAACCTATAACCAGTCATAGTAACTGTTGGCTTCCTTCCGTTGAATGGTAGCTCCATGAAACTAGTAACTTCTTCCACACCGGTACTAACTCGCAGTCGGCAAACTTGAACGCCACCTTAGCCGGATCCCAAAACTCCATCAGCATGCGAGTGAGCATCATGTCTTCTCAGATGTTTAACAAAGCGGTCAGTGCCCCCGGGTGTGTCCGAATCTTATCTATGTGTTCCCGACGAATGTTCTTCCACCACTACTTCAACTTTTCTGGCGCTCCCATCACCATGTTTATCTCATGGATGTTTTGGTTGATTTCCATTTTCTGAAGTGGGTAAAACAAAGGTTTTGGTAAGTGTTCACTTCAGATCTTTAAGTGTCTTGTCAGATTTGTTTGTCCTTCTAAAGGAATCATGTCGTTGGGTGTATGACCCATTGTCATTAGGGTGGCTTTCCTAATTGCGTGTCAATGCTAAGCACCTACACACCTAAGGTTTATGCAGTATGATCTATTTTATCTAGAGTAGAATGTTTCCTACTTTTGAGTTGGACTGAAGGCTGCGAGAAGTTATATCAGTTGAGCTGACAAAGCCATTCTATAATACTAGAGAGTTTTGAAAAGAAGGTTCGGAGGGTGTATAAGACAACCCTCGCGTGCCATTGTGTATGATAGTGTACGACCCAGACGCGATAGGAATAAATGTAATGACATATATGTGAAGAAGTAACAGTTAAGGGTGTAGCAACAACAAGTATGATAATAATCATAAATAGTTAATAAAGTAGGTACGCACATAATTGAAAATTAGCTACAATTAAAGCAATGTACAAATAAGTCTAAATGTCAAATTCAATCTAATTCTGCTAAGGTCAAAACCTATGTGTGAATCACAAGCAGAGTCGCCATGTTGTTGCACCCTATGTTGCACTAGTCAAAACAAGATTCAACTTGTAGTTTCTCTGTTGTTGATGAAAGAGAGTCTCCACCTAATATTTAAAGATATACTAGGGTACCTATTTAATTACTAAAGGCTATATGCTTTATTGGTCTACTAACCGGTGAGATCATGGGTAAGAGTTCGTGTTCTTCTAAGGGGAAGGTGTTGGGCACCCCTTAAAATCTACCTGAGGTAGCTCCATATGACTTAGACTAGACTTGGAATTAATTATTTGTACAATGCCTTAACTAGTGTTCAAAGAGTAGCTTACCATATATTAGTACATAATACCTAAAGGGGAGAGTATGGTTTAAAGAGGATTGATTTAAAGAAAAGTCTTTAGGAAATTAGTGTTAGTATATATAAGCTTAAGAAAACTTTGAAGGATGGAAATGTTTGTATAAATATTGTATATATAAGCTTAAGAAAACTTCGAAGGATGGAAATGTTTGTATAAATATGAAAAGGAAACCAAGTTAAAGCATTTTTTTTCCTAAATCATGGAGGTTCATGTCATTCTAACGTGGTAAAATGTTATGAAAATGATCTAAAAATATATACATTGGTTTTGAAGTAGAAAACTATACGAATGCCTTTATGTAGGGCAGCATCGCCTTAATTTTTCAAAAATAGTTGATTCCTTTTTGGAAGATTAAAATTGCGACAATTCTGATTTTTTTGAAAGAGGGACAGTTGCATTTGTTAAGCCTTTGGGCTTCAAAAAACTTTAAGAAAAGAGTTAGTAAAGAATGACAACTTAATAACATCCTGCAAATAGCGGTTATGAAATTAATTGCTAACTAGGGCTTCTTTTTAATCCTAAGTTCTTTAGGTTTACCTAAGTCATTCTATGAATTAAAAGATAAGGGTAAACATTCAATCTCATATATATACTTGTCATATACATAATGAGAGATAACAAATAGGAAAATAGCAATGAACAATGACATATTGCGACTGAAAAATGAGATGAAAGGAAAGGAGTGACTCTGGGAGGTTTGGGCCTCAAAAGACAAGCTCAGAAGTATCAAATGATGAGCGACAGCAGACCCATGGATCACAGTAGAGATGGACTTGGGCTTGAGTTATTAAAGAGCTCTGCAGGCCCAAATCATTTGTAAATGCCCAAAACATAAAAGAGAAGGTCATTAGAATAACATTATTGTATACATATTCATATATAAAATTCCAATCAAAGACTAAAATAATCACTGACATTTTTCGAATGCTTAAGGAAATCACACTAAGCAAAGATTATGTAACGACCGGTCGGTCGTTCCGAGAGTAATGGCCCTGTTTCCCCCATTTCTGCTTCATTATATGTGGTTCAGCTTCATTATGTTGTGTTAGATTGGTTGTCTCCGGTTCGAAGCAACTTTTGGAGAGAAATGAGACACTTAGTCTCTTAACTTGGATCAATAGTGGAAAAAGTCAACCGGAAGTTGACATATTGGTAAACGACCTCGGAATGCAGATTTTATGGTTCGGATAGCTTCGTTAGGTGATTTGGGACTTATGAGTGTGTTTGGAATGCGGTTTTGATGTCCGGTGTAGAATTAGGCTTGAATTGGCGAACATTAGTTTTTGCCGATTTCCGGTCAGCAGTGGAAAATAGGCTATCGGGGTCGGAATGGAATTCTAGAAGTTGGAGCAGGTTCGTAATGTAATTTTGGATATGTTTGCAAATTTTCAGGTCAATCAAAAATGTTTTGGATGGTTTCGGCATCTTTGGTGATATTTAGAAATTTCAAATTCATAGGCTTGAATTTGATGCGATTTTGGTGTTTTTGCGTTGTTTTTGGTGTTTTGAAGGCCCGACAAAGTGTGAATAAGGTTATGAGACTTGTTGGTATTTTTGGTTGGGGGCCCCGAGGGGCTCGGGATTGACTTCAGATGGTTAACGGAGGCTTGGACTTGGGAATTTGCAGCAAAGCTGCTGCTGGTGTCATTTTACTGGTGTGGTCGCACCTGCGGATGGGGAGCCTCAGGTGCGATGGCCGCAGGTGCGGAGTTTGGCAGCTTGTGAAGGGGTCGCAGGTGCGTATGGGTGGCCGCACCTGCGGAAGCGCAGGTACGAAGAGGTAATTGCAGGTATGGAAAATAGAGACTTAAGTCAAGTGCGTAGATGTGCACCTGGAACCGCAGGTGCGGGTCCGCAGGTGCGCGTAAGTGGCCGCAGGTGCGAGACCACTGGCCAGAAGAGTATAAATTCATGCCTTCGCAAAATTTGGCATTTTTCTTCATTTTGCATGCAGATTGAGTCATTTTGACAACTATTGGAGAATGATTTCGAGGGTCTTCGGTGGAGGTAAGTTTCTCGGACTATTAAATCGATTATATGTTATTATGTAATAGTTTAGGCTTGATATTAGTTGGATTTAAACCCAAATTTGGGGAAGTTAGGGCATTAGGAAACTAGGACTTAAATTGAGTAATTGAATGGGCTATTGTGGTCCGATTTTGATGTGTTTTATATGTGTTTTGAAGTTAGGGTATAAGGGTTCTTGTGACGCAATTTTTATCGAATTTCGAGGAGTGGGCCCGGGGCTTGGGTTTGGCCAATTTCGGGAATTATGCCTAAAATTGATAGTTTCGGTTGGGCCTTGCTCATTTAGCGTTTATTGATGATCTTAATCTGGTTTTGGTTAGATTCGGAGCAATCGGGAGCCGACTCGAGGGGCAGGAGCATCGCGGATTAGTGTTTAGGCCTGGGTTGAGGTAAGTAATGACTGCAAATCTTGTCCTGAGGGTATGAAACCCCGGACTTCGTATTTTCTCACTATTTTTTGGAGTGACGCACATGCCAGATGACTAGTGTGTGGCGTGCACTGACTGTGGATTTTGACTTGGTCCTTCCCGTGGAAACTATTGAGTTGCGTGTTTACTTTTAAATCATATGTTAATTTGTGTTTTAAGACTATTGTTATATTTTGGCTGTAAGCCATGTTTGGGGCCTGGTGCCGACTTGTTTTGACCCCTTGCGGGCTTTTTACTGCTATTTCCTCACTGTGTTGACTTATGATTTACACTCAGTCATGTTATGTTTAACTGATTTCGAAACTCATCCTTATTTACACTATCTTGAGATATAAAATGATATTTTTGGGTCGAGTACCCCATTTTACTGATACGCCCGAGGGGCTTTTGAGAGTTGCTGACTGAGTGAGGCTAAGGGCCTGGTTGTCAGGATATGATATGCCACGAGGTGGCTTGATATTAGCGCTTGGGCTGAAGGAGCCCCTCCGGAGTCTGTACACACCCCCAATAAGCGCAGGTACCTACTGAGTGTGAGTGCCGAGTGACGAGTGATTGGGAGGCATGAGTGACTGTGAGGTTGCCCGAGGGGCTGATTATGAGTGACTGTGAGGTATGCCCGAGAGGGTGATTATGAGTGACTGTGAGGTATGCCCGAGGGGCAGTTTCTGATGCATGTTTTTGCCCGAGGGGCTACTTATGATTTTTACCACTTTCACTCTGAACTTATGAAATATGTTTTGCCCGAGGGGCTTTTTAATATTTTTATCATCTTACACTCAAATTTTTGAAAGTTATGTTGAAACTATTGGCAAGTATATTTCCAAATGATTTTTACTGAAATCGGCTTTTAAGCGTGATGATTTAACGTATACATTGTTGGTAAGAAAGGTTGTGCTTATTGTGAAATGATGACTTGATTTTTATGTGTTTCTTACTGCTCAGACCTGATTTATTTTCATTACTACTGAGTTGGCATACTCACATTTCTCCCTGCACCTTGTGTGCAGATCCAGGTCTTAGGGCAGAGTGAGTTGTGTATCTGTTCCAGAGACTTCTTGAAGATTTTGCGAGGTAGCTGCACGCGTCCGCGGTCCTACTCCCTCTCCTGCTTACTTTATAAAGTTTATTTTTTTGAGTTTACATTTTCTGTAGATGCTCATAACCAGTGACTCCGAGATCTCGGGGGTTGTATTTAATATTCGGTGTAGCTTTATCTGTTTCAAAAATGTTTAAAAGAAACCTTTATGGGTTATCATTTTAGTAATGATGTAAATGGAATATTATTACGGTATGAGTGTGGTTTTCGCTGGCCTAGTTCCACGATAGGCGCCATCACGACTGGGTTAGATTTGGGATCATGACAAGTTGGTATCAGAGCGCTAGGTTACATAGGACTCACCGGTCATGAGAAGGTTTAGTAGAGTATTGCGGATCGGTACAGAGATGTCTGTACTTATCTTCGAGAGGCTGCAGAACCCTTAGTAAAATCTCACATTCTTGAATTCTTGTCGTGCGAATCTATTTTATTCAGCCAAGAACGTAACTCTTGAATCCTTTCCATGTATTCGAACGCGCACGAGAGCGCTTGGTATCAGCTGTGCATCGACGACTTGTGACTTCATGGATGAGATATGATTTTGGCATGTTGGTAATGGGCCAGTCTAGAGGACTTGAGGCCGGATTCATTCTGTGGCTTGAGTGCTAAGATTTTGATTGTGTGAGCTGTGCATTTTGGGACTTTTATGTCCGTTGGTGTTCTTATTGACGAGACTTTGTGACTGGATGTCTATGTGGTGAGTATGATTTGAGGGTGAGATGTGTTCATATTGTTTGATTGTGACAAAAAAGGATGGGCCGGATATGTAGCAAGAACTTTTGAGTGTTTGACTTATGTCTGGAGTTGGCACATGGTCTCGAGTTGTGAGGGTATTGGAAGACCTCTCATGTTGTTTAGTTGTGGAGTGAAGAGGATTGTTCTGTTGGGTTATGAGTTCCTGGTGATGTCTTTTTGACAGATCATTTCCCCAGTAGCGTTCATCTATTTGATTAACGGTGTATTCCAGCCGTATTAGCACTCCTTTGTTATTGTATTCATTGATGGCATCCTGGCTTATACACGTAGCCAGGGGTAGCATACTCAGTATTTGAGGATGACATTATAAGGATTCAGGGAGGAGAAGCTCTATGCAAGGTTCTCCAAGTATCAATTTTGGCTCAGTTCAGTAGCATTCTTGGGACACGTGGTGTCCAGTGAGGGTATCCATGTGGTCAGACGTGTGTGGGTAGAGCTTCCAGAAGCTCAAGATTTCTTTGACCACCGCTCCAGTGTTAGTTCTGCCATCAGCTTCAGGTTCTTATACCGCGTATTGTGATGCCTCGAGGGTAGGCATTGTTTGTGTTTAGATGCAGAAGGGTGTAGTGATTGCGTGATAGTTATGGTCTTTGGAAGTGTATAGAGAGATATTAGTTTGAGGCTAAGCAGGCAGGGGTATCTCCTGCGGGTTGTCCTTGGGTGTGTGATCCTTATGTTGTTTTGTAGTAAGCTCTCTTCTACCAGTAAATGATATATGTTGTAATTTGAGTTTAGTTCGCTTGTGGAAGTTGGCTTGACTATTAGAATGGTGAATACGAGATTTGTAGATGACTTGAGCTATTAGACGGGTTGTGTTATTATGGGCATTGTGAGTTATTGTTTGTCTTGATCGTTGGCTTTGAGCCAAGTGTGGGAGTCTGTTAATGATAAATTGATTGCAAAATTATGTGTTGTATTGGTTTCAGTTCGAGGTATATTGGTGGATCAATTATGACGTGAAGAGGTGGAGTCTGGGAATGACTCGAGTAATGGAAATTCTTCGATACAGGTTGTAATGTACTCTATGTGTAGGTGAGTTCTATTGAATAATCGGGTTGTAATTGTAAAAGGTGTAGTGGGTGCAGTGTATGAATTTTCTTGTTGCTTCAAGTGTGTGGATTACTTTCCTCGTTTGTTAGTGTGCAAACGGGTCAGATCGATTCCGTTTAATTGGTTAGTGTAATTGAGATTTACGTTGGAGGGTGTCAAGACTTGTGGCATTTCTACCTTATCATGGATTATGCATATCAGTATCAGAAAGGTGAAGGTAATGACTTTAAATTCGCAGGAATTCTTGTCAGGGTAAGTATTTCTAACATGGTGCTTTTGGGGATATTTGAGAGAGTATTCGGCGCCTTATGAGCCTCAGACAATATGGTTTTATGCTTGGGTCGCGTGTGGTGAGTCTGGGTTGAGAAATTTGGTATTATGGAAAGGAAGAGCATCAATCGAAGGTAAGTCAGAAAGAACTTGGATAAATAGGACAACTTGGTAGTAGGTCGGATCGACATGGTAAGGGATACAATTAGTTCTTCGGGTGTTCATGAGTTAATGAGTTTTTACAGGTGTTTCTTAGCAATGCTCTTCGATTTTTGGTGGCCTGCGTAGCTTGGTTGAGTTAGAAGGATTCGGTCTTGCTAGTTTGGTGTTGTGCAAATGGGATTCGGATAATTCTGAATAGTTTTCTACTGATTAGAGATGTGTATTTTCTACTGGCGTGAGGTGCAGGTGATGTATAATGATTTTTCTTCTAAATGGGGTCCAATGGAAAGTTCTTGCTAGTTGGGTAAGTAGCTGCTTGTGGCTCGGAAGGGGTTATGAAGTTCCCATATTTACCATAGGGTGGAATGGCGTATGACGTATGCTGTGTAGAGTTGATTTAGGGTTATTGGTAGGACAATAGGAGTGTGTGTTCTGCACCGGGTCGAAATTGCTAACTCCAAATTTCTATTGTTGAGGAATGTACCATTCGATTGTAATTGAGTTTATTCATGTTCTGGAATGATCTATGACTTACCCTTCGGTGTTGCGGGGAGTGGTGATTGTTGGTTATATGCGCATATGGTACGGTTATAATTTCGCTTTATGGCTAGATTTGAGTAAGGTAAGTAATTGGGTATTACGGGATTGAGACGTATTGGTTATGTACTTTCTGATTCGTGTGGCATGGAATCGTCCGGTTTCCCTGTGGTTATGGCAACGCACTTTGATTACTTGATGTCGAATTGCGCATGGTTATTGGTTTTTAGCCAGGTGGCTAGAGGTATTTCATGTGACCCAGCGTTTGGATGGTATCACGCATTGTAGTAGAGTTATGATCCTTGGTGTCAGATTCATGAGTTTTGATTTTTCGGTGAGTGTCGTGCTCTTATCATGGTGTTGTGACGGTAATTGTTAATGGCGGGATGGTCCTCTCGTGTGAATCTTTTATATAATTTGATTCATTGGGATGTTTCTATTGAGTGCACCAGTTGCACAAGCTATGGCTTGAATTGTATTGATGTGTCATGTCATCAGAATGGTCGTGTTGGATGAAAAGAGGTCATTGGACCTAGAATGAATACTGTCAAAATTGACTACTGCATAGTTGGAAGGATAAATATAAGGAGTCGGCTTAGAAATCTGCTATAATTCCTGTTTGGTAAGGGGAATCTTCATGTCTGACTGATCGGACGAATGGTTGCTAGTTTCTACATGTTTCTTTCCTCATCGGCAGTATATGAAAGTGTTAGAGCGAGGCATTTCTTGATAAGAGGTTATGTACCGATATTGGGTATTTTGAGCAACTATTGTGATTAGGAGTTATTGCTATGAGTGTTTGAGTCATGCGGTATATTATGTGATTGCATCTGGGGTTACGTATATGGCTTGATTCAGCGTGTTCGGACTTATTCAGTTTATATTTGTGGAATTTTGATCTTGTAAATCATTTCAGAAGTGGGAATTTAGTTCTAAGGTTTATGGGTCAAGTTGGATTTCGATATTTCAACTGTGTTGTGCTATTGGACCTATATGGGATAGGGTGACGTGGGATCACCCCCGAGTATGTGCATGGTAGGCTACGTGGCAGTTTCATGGTGTCGGAGAACAACTCTTGGCACGTTCGAGGACAAACGTATGTTTAAGTGGGGGAGGATGTAACGACCCAGTCGGTCGTTCCGAGAGTAATGGCCCCGTTTCCCCCGTTTCTGTTTCATTATATGTGGTTCAGCTTCATTATGTCGTGTTAGATTGGTTGTCTCGGGTTCGGAGCAACTTTTAGAAAGAAATAAGACACTTAGTCTCTTAACTTGGTTCAATAGTGGAAAAAATCAACCGGAAGTTGACTTATTGGTAAACGACCTCAGAATGTAGATTTTATGGTTTGGATAGCTTCGTTTGGGACTTAGGAGTATGTTCGGAATGTTGTTTTCATGTCCGGTGTAGAATTAGGCTTGAATTGGTAAAACTTAGTTTTTGGCGATTTCCGGTCGGTAGTGGGAAATAGGCTATCTGGGTCGGAATGGAATTCCGGAAGTTGGAGCAGGTTCGTAATGTCATTTTGGATATGTGTGCAAATTTTCAGTTCAATCAGATGTGTTTTGGATGGTTTCGGCATCTTTGTTGAAATTTAGAAATTTCAAAGTTCATAGGCTTGAATTTGATGCGATTTTGATGTTTTTGCGGTGTTTCGAAGGCTCGACTAAATTTGAATAAGGTTATGGGACTTGTTGGTATTTTTGGTTGGGGCCCCCGAGGGGCTCGAGATTGATTTCGGATGGTTAACGGAGGATTGGACTTGGGAATTTGCAACAAAGCTGCTGCTGGTGCCATTTTACTGGTGTGGCCGCACCTGCGGATGGGGAGTTGCAGGTGCGATGGCCGCAAGTGCGAGGACCATGCGTAGGTGCGGAGTTTGACAACTTGTGAAGGGGTCGCAGGTGCGGATGGGTGGCCGCACCAGTGGAAGCGCAAGTGCGAAGAGGTAGTCGTAGGTGTGGAAAATGGAGACTTAAGTCAAGTGCGAGTCCGCAGGTGCGCATAAGTGGCCTCAGGTTCAAAACCACTGGCCAGAAGATTATAAATTCATGCCTTCACGAAATTTTGGCATTTTTCTTCATTTTGCATGCGGATTGAGTCATTTTGAGAGCTATTTGGAGAAAGATTTAGAGGTTATTCGGTGGAGGTAAGTTTCTCGGACTATTAACTCGATTCTATGTTATTATGTGATGGATTAGGCTTGAAATTAGTTGGATTTACACCCAAATTTGGGGAAGTTATGGCATGAGGAAATTAGGACTTTAATTGAGTAATTGAATGGGCTATAGTTGTCCGATTTTGATGTGTTTTATATGTGTAGACTCCGGAAAGGATAAGGATTCTTGTGACGCGATTTTTATCAAATTTTGAGGCGTGTGCCGGGGGCTAGGGTTTGGCCAATTTCCGGAATTGTGCCAAAAATTGATAGTTTTCGATTGGGCCTTGTTCATTTAGCGTATATTGATGATCTTAATCTGGTTTTGGTTAGATTCGGAGCAATCAGGAGCCGACTCGAGGGGCAGGAGCATCGCGGATTAGTGTTTAGGCCTGGGTTGAGGTAAGTAATGACTGTAAATCTTGTCCTGAGGGTATGAAACCCCGGACTTCGTATTTTCTCACTATTTTTCGGAGTGGCGCACATGCCGGATGACTAGTGTGTGGCATGCACTGACTATGGATTTGGACTTGGTCCTTCCCGTGGCAACTATTGAGTTGCGTGTTTACTTTTAAATCGTATGTTAATTTGTGTTTTAAGACTATTGTTATATTTGGGCTGTAATCCATGTTTGGGGCCTGGTGCCGACTTGTTTAGACCCCTTGCGAGCTTTTTGTTGTTATTTCCTCACTGTGTTGACTTATGATTTACACTCAGTCATGTTATGTTTAACTGATTTCGAAACTCAGCCTTATTTACACTATCTTGAGATATAAAATGATGTTTTTGGATCGAGTACCCCATTTTACTGATACTCCCAAGGGCTTTTGAGAGTTGCTGGCTGAGTGAGGCCGAGGGCCTAATTGTGAGGATATGATATTCCATGAGGTGCCTTGATATTAGCGCTCGGGTTGAAGGGGCCCCTCCGGAGTCTGTACACACCCCCAGTGAGCGCAGATACCTACTGAATGCGAGTGTCGAGTGCCGAATGATTGGGAGGCATGAGTGACTGTGAGGTTTCCCGAGGGGCTGATTTTGAGTGACTGTGAGGTATGCCCGAGGGGCATTTTCTGATACATGTTTTTGAACGAGGGTCTACTTATGATTTTTACCACTTTCACTCTGAACTTATGAAATATGTTTGCCCGAGGGGCTTTTTATGATTTTTATCATTTTACTCTCAACTTCTTGAAAGTTATGTTGAAACTATTGGTAAGTATCAAATGATTTTAACTCAAATCGGCTTTTAAGCGTGATGATTTAACGTATACATTGTTGGAAAGAAAGGCTGTGCTTATTGTGAAATGATGACTTGATTTTTATGTGTTTCTTACTGCTCAGGCCTGATTTATTTTCATTACTACTGAGTTGGCTTACTCACATTACTCCATGTACCTTGTGTGCAAATCCAGGTGTTAGGGCAGAGTGAGTTGTGTATCTGTTCCAGAGACTTCTCGGAGGTTTTGCGAGGTGGCTGCACGCGTCCGCAGTCCTGCTCTCTCTCCTACTTAATTTATAGAGTTTATTTTTTTGAGTTGTATATTTTATGTAGATGCTCATGACCAGTGACTTCGGGATCTCGGGGGTTGTATTTAATATTCGGTGTAGCTTTATCTGTTTCAAAAATGTTTAAAATAAACCTTTATGGGTTATCAGTTTAGCAATGATGTAAATGGAAGATTATTACGATTTGAGTGTGGTTTTGGCTGGCCTAGTTCCACAATAGGCGCCATCACGACTGGTTTAGATTTGGGGTCGTGACAGATTAACAGATTATATTACTAACAGTACCAAAATGCTAAGGGAATCATGCTAATGTTGATGATAAGTATAATGAATGATTCGCATTGAATATCTTTTGTTGCCATTAAACACTAAATCCAAAGAGAGAAATTACTGTCAATGAATTAAAAGCTAAGGAGAGAGTTCTACTCATGACCGATTCCTCCTTTGAATCCCCCGATAGTTCAAATTTCCCAAGGGTCTCATCTTCCCTATAGGCTTGAATGCCAATGAGGCCTTCTCAATGCAAACCAACCACTAATGACATTTCCTACCACGGGAGCCTACTTTCCTTAGAAGAATAACACATAAATAGACACATAGAACCGTCCTTATACTTCAGCATTAAATAAATGAAGCATACATGTGAACAGGTTTTAAAAACCAGAATTCTAGGCACATATGACAACAAGAATACTTATGTTGTTATTGCTGAAAATTGGAGAACAGAAATCACACATCTCATAGACGAATAAGGCATAAATTTTGAAATTATAACAGCTTTAGGATACATAAACTAATTTCTTAACATTGATCACAGATGAACATGCACTTAGGCTAATGAAATTACTTGAATTACCTTGAGGTCATAAATACATATTCACAAAGTGACACAAACAGGCTATTGCATTCAACCAAATAACAGTTCCCTTACACCAGATTCAAACCCGAATAACAAAAGAAAGAAAAGACTGAGTATATGCTTAAAACAATGTTCAAAATGTGAAGTGAGAAAAGTCCATACCAAACTCCCACACAAACAAAGGTTTCAATCAAGATTATGACTTCACAAGACAAGATCAGTCCCAATCATTGAAGAATCACGTTGTCAGTATCATTATGGGGTTAAGGATAGGGGATACATTACACATAACAGACTCAAATCAACTACACAGGATTAGTTGAATAGTTAAACATGATGGGATCATATTCAGATTACAGAAATAAGCAACAGGACACAACTATAGTCTAACTCACAAGAGATGGCTGATCATGAAAAATACTACTCATAATGAAAGGAAAATCCATCCTAGTATGACTAGTTACAAGCTAACAGTTAGACATGGATGTAAGGCATTCACAATGAAGGTTCAAATGATACTTAAAGACTAATAAACATTTATGAAAGCATTTTTTAATCACTCATGTCTCATAAGCCTTAACCTAGTGAAGTAAGGTTATCCTATGAATTTCATATATACCCTAGCTAAAACCATGTAATCACATCCCAAGTTTAGAATGACAGAACTTAAAGGACATGTCATATTAAACATGGATACTGCAATAACAAACCTATGTATAGCATGATAGAACTCAAAGAATATGGCATGATGAATAGAAAATCCTAAGTAGGATAGCATAACTTAGAAGGGTGTTGCATGTTAATCAGGATGACCATAACAAAACCTAAGTACAAAACTCAGAAGAACATAACATGATGAGCTATGAGGACATATAATAACACATCAAGTGGAAAACAATTCTAAATACAGCATGATGAGCGTGAAGGTTATGACAGAGCATTAACTGAAACAAAACTAAAAATGCAACATGAAGATTATGAATGTTGCAACAAGACACTAACAGAACTCAAAATGTAACATTGACGAGCACAAAACACACACTTAAATATGCTTGCTAGCCGAATATAGTATAATATAATATCGTATCCATAGGGATTGGAGTTAAACAATATTTTCGTAGTTTATATCTTATTTGCTATCCATGATGATCAACAATTGAGAATTGTATGATTAAAAGCTATAATTAACTAAGAATCTATGGTTATTTACTAATGACAATCGAATAAGAAGGAAACAAAGAAGGTTATCAGTTGGAGAAAATAAGTTTTTGATAATATAGGTGCAACATAATTGTCTGGGATTTAACTCTAGTTAATTCACTTCTAATAATCAAGTGAGTCTCTTGAATTCACTCAATTATTAGTTCAAACATTTAGTAGAAATTCCTCTCTTGATTAGGTCTCAACCTCACAAGATGAACTAAATTAAGCTCGGTGAAGATATGCAAGAATTCATAGTGGATTGGTCTTTAGGTAAACCTCTCTCGATCATCCTCTAACTAAGTTTAATCAACAGTTCAACTAGCCTATTTCGATTACTAAGAAGAATTAATGAATTCAACTGACAAAATTGAATGCAAAGATATCACATGTTATGCCTCTCCCGATTACATGAACAAGTGAGTATAGATGCAACAACTAAAATAACCAAAACAATTCAATACATAAAGTAGAGTTATAATCCCTAAACAAATATCAATACACCAAATCCATCAAACCCTGGATAATCGATGAATATGGAGAAATTCATCACAACTATGTTTAAAGTAAAGAAAAAGATAAAACGATCCAAACTCGCGTCTTGAGTGAGAATTGAATGATGAATTCCTTGTGTTTTTGCTTCTCTAACTCCTCCTTAGCCTCCTTAGGTCTTAGATGTGTCAAAAGTTCAGAAAATAATGTTTTTCCATGTATATATACAAAGTAGGGCCGGGACCAAAAGAAAATACCTTTTCCTACGCAAAATAGGACAATTACTCTGTAACGTTTGTACAAGCGCGTTGCATGGGGTGATGCGCCAGAGGTAAAGAGGTGGGAAACTTCGGAGAGCTTGCAATTTGACAGGAGCAGGAAAATGGGCAGCCGTGGCGCCTTCCACGCACCGCTCCACGCGGCGTGGCACTATAAGTTTCTCAGAGTACGGATTTTTTGACTTTATGATATCCAGTTGTAGTTCTCGACCCCCTAACATGATCCCGACTTAATCCCTTAGGATTTTACTCAGACTTCAAAACTCCAAATAACTCTAATTCATTCAATAACATCAACATAGCTTGGAATCACACCTACAAGGCATAAAACACACGATTAGTGCAAGACACTAGCGATTAAAGCTCAAACTCAATTAAAGTGCAGTAAATTAGAGTGCAATAATCGACTAAAACACGAGATTATAGTCTACCATCAACACCCTACACTTAAACCATTGCTCATCCTTGAGAAATCAAACTACACTTCATAAAGACACGACTTTTTTGATCAACTCTCCTAACTCATTGCACCAAGAATATTTACAATAGATTAAGCACAATAGTGTAACATATTCACCTCAAGACTTGACTCAGAAGTACCACACATTATTCACAACTCACTCACTTACTCTAATAGAGAGGTCAATGATATTACCTATCATTCATGAATCAAGTTCCGTCACACAAAAATCGAGAGTAGTTCCATACACCATAAACTTAAGAACAATTAGGACTCAAGATAGAAGGAATTCACTCACTCTCTGAAACAACATTGAATGCCACAAAAGATGCATATAGGCTTGCATGTAGTGTACTACTCTACTAATTGAGTTCATTTAGTCAAGGATCAAGCAGGACTTTAATTGGTTGTAATGTAAATTGTGGGGCGGCTATGATACATTTAATATAAGAGTGACTACACCTCCCTATTAACTTTTATTACATACACTTTACCTTTCAAAACGCCACACTTATGTCAAACCATACTCCACCTTCACATCAATATGCATTAACTCCCTACTTCTTTAAGAACAATTACATCAAGAGTTACCATTGTCAAGGAATAATTGCAACAATACAACTATTTTTTCTTTTCTCATTCAATTCAAGTTGGTCTTACTTTTTCAATACAGTGCACCTTTCTGCTATTTTCATTAGTTCCACTCAAAAGCCAAACCAACCACCCCACACTTCAACTATTTACAAAGCTCATAAAAAATTCAAGTGCTCATGAGAGATAAAAGGTTCAAATAGATGGTCAATTCAAACAAATGGGTAAGGCTTGTAATGTGACTGCCAAAGAAACATGATTACAGGCTCTAAGGGTTTAACTAAGATACATAACAATTAGGTGGGTAGAACATATAAGTGGCTCGACAAGGAAATTCTTATATCACTTCCAAGACTAAATAAAACTACTATTTCGCTTTTAAAATAAATGGGGCAAGTTCTAGACATCAAATGCAATGCATAGAATACACAAAACCTCACACACACATGGCACATAACTCACTCAAGATTGGAATATCAAGACACTCTAGTCAAAGTAGTTAAGCAAAGTTAAGATCATACAATTTAAGGTACTTATATAAGAGTAAAAAACAGAGCCTAAGCGTCACAACTAAAGCACTCACTGTTCTCAAGACATAATAAAGTTAAGAGATATTGCCTTCAATTCAAATCGCAACACAAGGTTTCCTACTCCTAAAAACATAAAAACTAACTATACCCGGTTCAACTAAAACCCTTGGAAAAGAACTGCGGCACAAAGAAAAACGAAGGGAGATTTATTACATTACCTGCAAAAGAATATCTTTTTGTCTTTTACTTTCGACTTTAATCCCTCAGGAAACCTGTCGTTGATATCCATCGTCGGAAAAAATAGAAAATTTTAAAAATTTTATGTTTTTTTTTTCAAAATTTGCTATCTCTAACTACTACAACTAACAAAAAGAAACTAATATACATACATACAACATACATATGTCCCCCACCCCCCACTTTAAGTTGTGGAATGTCCCCATGACACATAATTAAAAATCATAAGGTATAGGAAACATCTCTAAATATTTATGTATACGGTCAAAATCGGAGGAGCTCGATCTCGAGGTCTCTATTATGCTTTGACCCCGAGCTCGAAGGGTTCAAAGTGAAGTTTGAATCCGATCCCAGAATGTACACTTCGAGAAAGCACATCGAAGGCCCATCACAGTCTACCTCGGAGCTGTACAAAATCGATGACCTTCAAGGAAAGGTGGGAATTTTCCAAGGACACGTGGTTAGTACTGATAAGGTCTGCAAGGGATAGTACAAATCCGTACTAGGACGTTATACAACTGTACCAATAGTATTCTTTGTCATAATTAGAAATTTACCGTGTTAGGATTTTTCCCCTCCTATATATAAAGGGGACCCCAATCATTTGTAAAGGCATGAATTTCACTACAATAGAACATTCTACTCTGATCTTCTTGTTTAACGTTATCAACATTATTCCTCAGATTTATTGTTCTTCATTTACTGTTCTTCCTTCACTGTTCATAATTCACTGCTAAAGCCTGAACTCGAGACCTCCCGAGGTTACTGAGCTCGAGGCCCCCAATTCTGTGACAACATTGGTTTGACTATCACATTCTTCTTACTTACACTTATTTTTCCTCGATCATTATCTAGTATTAAAGTAAATCACATATTTTTAGAACCACAAATCAAATATAATTGTTAACACCATTTTTCGAGGTAAATAGTTTGGCGCCCACTATGGGGCTAAAGATAATAGTGATTATTATGGTGCTAGTTTTCTGATAACACTAGTTATTTTTTCACACTTTTTCTTGTCCAAACATTCTTTGATTTCAGGATAAAATATGTCTAACACAGCAAACGCACCTGTAAACGACAATCTTGGTTTCAATGGAGAAAACAGTGCAACGACTCTGAGGGCCGGCGTGCCACCGCTAAACCCTGGGGTAGCACCAGCAGCAAACCCTTTCAACGTAGGATCACACATTGCTTTGCACGTCGATTTGGGTACTGATATTGAAGGAAGTGTACGCGGAGGGGACCAACCTGACGCATAAAGGACACATGCTCCAGAAGAAAGAGAAGTTAGTATACAAGTAATCTTTGAGATGTTGCAAGCATAACAACTTTGTATCGCTCAATTGCAGATTCAGCAAAAGACTCCGAGCATAGCAGGACCAGAAATAGCTCATCGAGTTGAGCCAGCACCAGAAAGATCGAGCAATAATGGGTTAAGAACTGACCCCCACCATTATGAAGATGCTCGAGGAACTCACTTAAAGGGTCGATTCGGGATAAAAGAAGATAGAGGATAATGACAAGAAAGTAGAAACCTACAACTCGAGAGTCGACCAGATCCCGAGAGCACCCCCGATTTTGAAGGGAGTGGATTCGAAGAAGTTCGCGCAGAAACCATTCCCACCAAGTGCGGCTCCAAAGCCTATTACGAACAAGTTCAGGATGCCCGACATACCAAAATACAACGGGACCACGAATCCAAATGAGCATATTACCACATATACTTGTGGTATAAAAGGAAATGATTTAAAGGACGACGAGATCGAGTATGTCCTGTTGAAGAAATTTGCAGAAACCTTGTCCAAAAGGGCTATGAAGTGGTACCATAACCTGCCACCGAACACGATAGATTCGTTTGCCATGGTGGCAGACTCATTTGTAAAAGCACATATTGGTGCCATAAAGGTCGCTACAAGGAAGACCGATGTCTTCAAAATCAAACAAAGAGAAAACGAGATGCTAAGGGAATTCGTATCCCGCTTTCAGATGGAGCGAATGGAATTACCACCAGTCTCCGATGACTGGACCGTGCAAGCCTACACTCAGGGTTTGAATGAACAAAGCTCAATAGCTTCGAAGCAACTGAAGCAAAACTTGATCGAGTGTCCCGCTGTAACTTGGGAAGATGTTCACAGCAGGTATCAATCAAAAATCAGGGTTGAGGACGACCAATTAAGATCCCCCTCGGGCTCTGTGTATCCAAACATGCTATTATCAAAGGAATCAAGAAAGGCAGAAAGGCACCTGAGGGAAAATAAGGAGAGATACCAGCCATATTCGAAGATCGAAGAAACACTTCGAGGCGTAATATACCTCGAAATGGTTGAATGGTGGATCTAGGTCAGAGCTCTCGGGGACTCATGAGAAAAACCGAGTTCGACAGGCACTCGTGACCGTTGGAGATACCCCAATTTTTAGAGTACAACTTCAACATTGATGCCTCAGCCATCGTATCAGCCATAAGCAAGATTAGAGACACAAGATAGCCCAAGCCCATGCAGTCAGATCCTTCCCAGAGGAACCCCAACTGGATGTGCAAATACCATGGCACTCACGGTCATAAGATCGAGGATTGTAGATAGCTTCGATAGGAGGTATCCTGATTGTTCAACGAAGGGCACCTTTGAGAGTTCCTCAGCGACCGGGCCAAGAACCATTTTCGAGAAAGAGATACAAATAGAAAGAATGAATAAGAGGAGCCGCAACATGTCATTAATATGATCATCGGAGGAATCGACGTACCATAGGGACCCATATTCAAACGAACAAAAGTATCTATAACAAGGGAGAAGCGATCTCGGGACTACATTCCCGAGGAAACCCTCACATTCAGTGAGGAAGACATCGAGGCCCTATCTCAGCCTCATAATGATGCACTGGTAATCTCTATCCCTTTAAATAAACTTCAAGTTAAGCGTGTGCTCGTGGATCCAGGAAGTTCCACCAATATAATCATGTCGAAGGTCGTGGAGCAGCTCGGGTTTCTCAACCAAGTCATACCCGCCTCTCGAGTCCTGAATGGATTCAACATGGCGAGTGAAACAACGAAGGGGGAAATCATCCTCCCAGTCAACATGGTCGGGACCATACAAGTCACCAAATTTCATGTCATCGAAGGTGACATGAGGTATAACTCCTTACTGGGAAGGCCATGGATTCGTAGCATGAGGGCGGTACCGTCAACTCTTCATCGAATGATGAAGTTCGCAAAAAAGGATGGCGTGAAAATGGTGTATGGAGAGCAGCATGCAACCAAAGAGATGTTCGCAATGCATGACTTGGCACATGTATCGGCTCCATCTACCTTGGAGAAATCAAAAGGATAATGGGTAGCTAAATAGCAATCACAGCCCATACCCTCGGTTGAGCCCGAGGGACAGGTGATCGATGAACAAGTGGTCGAGGATGAAGAAGAAGACTTCCTCACCCCCCGAGCCTTCATTTCCCCCGAGGAATCAGATGCAATGAAGTCCACTGTCGAAGAACTCTAGAAGGCAGTATTGATCGAGCATCTTCCAAAACGAAAGGTATACCTGGGAACGGGACTAACCCCCGAACTCAGGAAAAAACTTAATCAATTTCTTGTTGATAAAATTGACTGCTTCACTTGGTCCCATTTAGATATGGCAGGGATCCAACCGGAGGTAACCACCCATCAATTGAGTGTTGATCCCAGGTTTAAACCAGTGAAGCAAAAAAGGAGGCCTCAATCTGAGGTAAAGCATACATTCATCAAAGATGAGGTAACTAAGCTTCTTAAAATAGGATCCATTAGGGAGGTAAAATACCCCGAATGGCTAGGTAACGTAGTAGCAGTCCCTAAAAAGAGAAATAAACTTAGAATATGTGTAGATTGCAAAGTTTTGAACAAAGCATGCCCTAAAGATTCCTTCCCACTTCCGAACATCGACCATCTAATCGATGCTACGGCTGACCACGAGATCCTTACTTTTCTCGACGCCTACTCCAAGTACAATCAAATTCAAATGAACCACGAGGACCAGGAAAAGACTTCGTTTATCACGTAGTATGGCACATATTGATATAATGTAATGCCCTTCGAGCTAAAAAAATGCAGGAGTTACATACCAACGCCTAGTTAATAAGATGTTCGAACATCAAACAGGAAAGTCTATGGAAGTTTACATTAACGACATGTTAGTTAAGTCCCTGCGTGCAGAAGACCATTTGACTTATTTGCAGGCAACGTTCGATATCCTAAGAAGATACAACATGAAGCTCAATCCTGAAAAATGCGCTTTTGGAATCGGCTTGGACAAATTTTTGGGCTCATGGTGTCAAACAGGGGGATCGAGATCAACCCCAACAAAATCAAAGTCATCGAGGAGATCACCATGGTAAACAATGTGAAAGCAGTACAGTGGCTGACCGGGCGGATAGCAGCCTTAAGCCGATTCATCTGGAGGTCATCGGATCAGAGTAATCAATTTTTCTCCCTTCTCAAGAAGAAAAGAAACTTCGAGTGGACTCTGAAATGCCAACAAGCCTTGGAAGAGTTAAAGCGGTATCTCTCGAGCCTACCTTTGCTCCATAACCCGAAGGAGGATGAAACACTATACTTGTATTTGGCCGTGTTCGAAGTTGCGGTAAGTGGCGTGTTGGTTCAAGAAGAACAAGGTACGCAATTCCCTGTTTATTACATAAGTCAGACCTTGGGAGATACTGAAACCAGGTATCCGCACTTAGAAAAATTAGCTCTTGCATGAGTAAGTGCATCTAGGAAGTTGAAACCATACTTTCAATGTCATCCTATATGTGTGTTAACTACATATCCACTTCGAAACATCTTGCATAAGCCCGAATTATCGGGCCAATTGGCCAAATGGGCCATCGAACTTGAAGGGTATGATATCGAATATCGACCTCGAACGGCTATCAAGTCTCAAATTTTGGTAGACTTCGTGGCCGATTTTATGCTTACCCTCGTGCCCGAAGTAGACAAAGAACTCTTATTAAAAACATGCACATCATCGGGGTATGGACCCTCTTCACTGGCGGTGCCTCGAATGTGAAAGGGTCCGAGCTCGGTATAGTTCTAAAATCGTCTACGGGGGGAATAATTAGGCAATCCATAAAAACTTCGAAGTTCACTAACAATGAGGTCGAGTATGAGGCCATGATTGCAGGTCTCGAACTAGCCAAGGGCCTAGAAGCAGAGGTCATCGAAGAAAAATGTGACTCTCTTTTGGTGGTTAACCAATTAAATGGAAGCTTCGAAGTTCGAGAAGACAGGAAGAAAAGATACTTAGACAAACATCAAGTGCATTCCATCGCTTTGAATAATGGACCCTGGTCCACATACCTCGAGAACAAAATAGCGAGGCCGATGCACTCTGGAACTTGCGATCCTCGGTTGAAGAAGATGACATAATCTTGGAGACTGTCGTACAACTATCAAAGTCGGTGATCGAAGAAGGCCATGCAGAAATCAACTCAACCAGTCTAACATGGGATTGGAGAAACAAGTACATCGACTACTTGAAACATGGGAAGCTCCCCACGGACCCAAAAGAATCAAGGGCCCTTCGAGCCAAAGCAGCCCAATTTTCACTCGATGAGAATGGAACATTGTATAGGAGGACCTTCGATGGGCCACTAGTAGTATGCTTGGGACCGGGGGACACCGATTATGTGCTATGAGAAATCCCCGAAGGCACTTGTGGAAACCACTCTGGTGCTGATTCTTTAGTTCGAAAGGTAATCAAAGCAGGGTATTACTGGGATAGCATGGAAAAGGACACCAAAGAGTTCGTTCGAAGATGTAAAAAATTTCAAGGATTCGCGCCGATGATACATCAACCTGGTGAACAACTACACTCAGTCCTATCCCCGTGGTCATTCATGAAATGGGGGATGGACATCGTCGGCCCCCTACCAACAGCGCCAGGTAAAGCTAGATTTATCTTATTTATGACTGACTACTTCTCGAAATGGGTAGAAGTTCAGGCCTTCGAGAAGATAAGAGAAAAAGAAGTCATCGACTTCATATGGGACCACATCATATGCTGATTCGGGATCCCCTCCGAGATTACATGTGATAATGGGAAGCAGTTCATCGGCAGGAAGGTGATGAAATTCCTCGAGGATCATAAAATTAAAAGGTTCCTATCGACGCCTTACCACCCAAGTGCAAATGGTCAAGTCGAGTCCACAAATAAAACTATCATTCAAAACATAAAGAAGAGGTTAGAGAATGCGAAGGGGAAGTGGAGAGAAGTGCGGCCCGAAGTACTATGGGCATATCGAACAACTTCGAAGTCGAGCACAGGGGAGACCCCATTCTCATTAGTATATGGGTCCGAGGCATTGATACAAGTTGAAGTAGGAGAACCGAGCTTCGGATTTTAGCATGCCATCAAGGACTCAAACAACGAGCCCATGAACACCTCCCTCGAGCTACTAGATGAAAAGCGTGAGGCCGCACTGGTTTGAATGGCCGCTCGAAAACAAAGGATCGAAAGGTACTACAACAGAAGAATAAACCTTCGATACTTCGAAGTTGGGGACTCGGTTCTAAGGGAAGTCATCCTCAGCACTCGAAACCCAAATGAAGGGAAGCTAGGCCTTAGTTTGGAAGGACCGTACCGTGTCCTCGGAGTGGTAGGCAAAGGATCCTAAAAGCTTAGTACTATGAAGGCGAACAACTGCCAAGCAATTGGAATATATCACTGCTCAAACGATATTATTGCTAAGGTATAACCTTCTCCTTTTTTATTTATATTTCACACTAACTTTTTGCAGATGTTTGATTGGAGATATCAAAGCACCCTTCAACTCGAAGACCTTAGTTTTTAAAACATGTGTTGCACTCTTTTTCCCTTAGATCGGGTTTTATCCCAAATGGGTTTTACCGACAAGGTTTTTAACGAGGCAATACCTATATGCTACCTAGTTAAAACTCACCAATTATTCTAGGCTTCTTTTCTATCAACCTCGAATAGTTGGGGGGGGGGGGAATCACCCTCAGAGGTTACTCTTTTGATGAAAGCAAGTCATGCCGAAGAAGGCTTCGATAGGAGAATGTTGTAATGGGCCAAACGGTCGAATGAACCGTGTCTATGTAGAATAAGTCGATCCCCTGATGGCAAAAGAATATATGCATGTATCATTCATTTGAAGAGCATTCTTATTATATCAAAACACTTTGCTCCTCAAAGAAGTCTGCTATTTTCATTAAACGGTTCAAGGGCCAAATACACCCGAACACTTGGGGACTGTGTTCGACAAGTCAACTTATCGAGTCATCAAAAACTCGAACACATAAGACCTTAATGAGGCAAAACTCGAACTCATAAGACCTCAATGAAGCGGAATCGAACTCGTAAGACCTCAACAAGGCATACCCAAACTTATAAGACCTCAATGAGGCTTATCTGAACTTATACGGCCTAAAAAGGCATACCCCCGATATTAAGGCCAAGGCTATATACTCAAACTTATAAGACCCCTAAAAAGGCATACCCTCGATATTAAGGCCGAGGCCATCTCACTCGGGGACTAAAGGCTACGGCCAAATATAAAGACTACGATCATATAAAAAGGCTACAGCCGAAATAATGCGGCTCGGAGACGTTCGACTTCCGCCATAAAACTAAAGGCCTTCGAATACTTCGAAAAAATTGGTTAAATCAGGATACCCTCCGCATAAGCAATGGGGCTGTGATAATATTAGCTCCGAACCATGTAAAGGCTTCGAGAAAATCAGCCTTTGAGAGAACCTCACAAGGCACTCAATTATCGTCGCACATCGACTTGTAATCGACGTTCCTATCAATCGAACCGTCGAAAAGTCGGACGGATATAAAAACATGCCAAGGCATAACAAAAATTTTAAAAAGCTTTAGCCAGAATGGGGGAAAATTTTAGCTATTTTAGAGGTCGAATTGACCCAATCTAATAAAAGCCTAAGGGCCGAAATGCAAGAGCCTAAGGGCCAATCTAAAGAGAGGCTAATGGCCGATGTGTTAAAAGAGCCTAAGGGCTAATCTAAAGAGCCTAAGGGCCAACATAAAAAGAGCCTAAGGGTCGATGTGTTAAAAAAGCCTAAGGATCGATACCTAAAAGAACTTAAAGGTTGTAGCACACTCTCGAGACCTTAACTAAGTTCAGGACTCAAAAATCCTGAGCTAAAGCTTAAGATCAAAAATTGGACCATAAGTGGCCGCCTATTATCGATCATGGATCAAACTCGAAAACTAAGGATTTTATATTCTAAGTCCAAAACATCGGATTGATCGTCAACAACATTAAATATCAAAAGAAAAGACAAAGGCAAAATGGAAATTAACATAAAGATGAAGAGCGAAGATGAAACAAAAGGTCCTTTTATATATCCAAATGGTGTTCATAAAGGATATTTACAAAAGCTCCCACATGGAACCCTTACACAAAAAAGGAAAACAATAGAAGCCTAATCTTCTGTCGGGGTCACTCGATCGGAGGAAGTTCTCTCAGGAGCTGCACTCTCGATGGCTGGGCCCTCAACACCTTGATCCTCGGCGGCCTCTTATCCCTCGGGGACTTCATATTCGTCTTGAACACTCTCCGAGCCACTAACGGAATCCTCGTCGGGACTGATTTGTGCAACCGATTCTTCTTATAAGGATTTCACTTTCTCGATCTTGGTAGAAAGATAAAAACCTTTGGCGTGTATCTCCTTGAGAGCCTACCTCTGATATTCTAATCGAGCATGATCAAGGTCACGAGTTAGCCTGAGCTCGGCTTCAACAAATACTTTCTTAGCCCGAACATTTTCAGCAGCAACATCAGTCTGATACGAGGACATGAGGGCATCAACTTTAGACTTGATTTTGGACAACTCGACAACCGATTCATCATGAAGCTCCTTATAACAGAAGCTTTCTCCCTTTGCACCTTGAAGTTGGTGCTCAGCCAAGCTCAGTTTCTCTCTAAGAGTGTCCTTCCCGAAGGCTACCTCATCCATAGGCTGCTTCGGTCCGAGGATCTTAGTGTCTTTGACCCTAAGATCCTCCCGAAGTTTCCCCACCAGGTCATCCTACTACTTGAGCTGCAAGAGTTGAATTGAGGCATTAGAACACTAAAATGAGTAAGTGTAAAACAATCCCGCAAAGATTATGTTACCTTCTCGATGAAATCAACCCGTTCTTGAGACGCCTCCTCCGAACGGGCTCGAAGGTCCTTAAGTACCCCTCTTTTCGGACGTAAAGGGCCTTGAGGTCATCGTGTTCCAACATGAGCTTCCTAAGCTCGTCTTCACATCGGGCAAGATCTGCCTGAGACTTGGAGAAAGCCTGGTCACGAAGAAAATAAGTTAGATAGCCACAGATTAAATATCAAATATAGTTGTTAAAAGACAAAGTATACCTATTTTCGAAGCCCATCAGCCTCTTCGAATATAAACGACGTGCCGAGGTGGGGGCCCTCTTCAATCCCGGCAAGGCATTGCTCGAAGATATCATTCTCCATATGGGATTCCCCCGCTTCAGGAGTCTTTATGTCCTGGTCATCCCGTATCTACCCTTCAGAAATGGATGGTCTTTGTGGAGAGTCACCCACGTCGGCCTCCCCGAGTGGAAAGATCGGGGCCTTCTCTTTTCTTCGAGGAGCTTTGGGGTTGGTTCCTTCGGGATCATCGAACGAGTACTTTTCAACAAAAGGTGCATTCTGGTCATCAGTCGGTTCGACGACTGGGCCCAAGCTCCCTTCGGAGACCCTCTCAGCTTGAGATCGAACCGCTTCGGTAGCCTTCGATGCAGTAGCCTTTGAAGCACCAGTGTCGCTTCCCCTCCGAGTTGCTAACGGGAAGGCTTAGCCTTCACCCTCAGTATTATCTCCTTCTTCGACCTTAGCACTGTGTCGGCCTTAGACTTTCGAGCTTTGGCATTTTTTGGTTTCGGGACTCTGCCGGCGTCTCCCTCTTTCTCTTCTTGTCCTTGGCAGGTTTTGGGGTATCTACTTCGCCAGGTGGGAAAGCCTCATTGAAACGGCTTCTCTGAGGCCTATATAAGCACAAAAGGTTAAGTGTGCTGCCGAGAGATATTTTCACTAAGAAATTCAAAACGATAGTAATAAAAACTCAACATGGTTTTTGGCCTCCCATCGACCTCTGTCCAAGTCACGCCAGACGCGCTCAACATATATGGAGGTGGAATCTAGTTGTCGAACCCAGCTCGGGAGGTCCTTGACCGCACCGGGGTACCACTTACGGTTCATATTCCATTCCCCGAGGAATGGCGTCTTCTCAGAAGGAATCAGGTGAGAGGTCCTGACTCAAACGAAGCGGCTCATTAACCCTCGGTCCTTATCTTCATCGATGCTAGCGAAGAAAGGCTTCGAAGATCGACGTTGTAGTTTAATCAAGCCATCTCGATAGAAATGAGGGTTGTACAGTATAATCAGATGGTCGAGGGTGAAAGGAATCCCCTCGACCATATTCAAAAAATGCCTGATTAGGTAAAAAGTTCGCCTGAAAGAGGATAGATTTGGCCGAGCGTCACCCGATATTGTCTACAAAAATCAAGGATCACTAGATCTATCGATGGTAAGGAGGGTTCTACGAGACCTAAGGTGAATGGATATGTGTATACGCTAAGGAAACCAGCTTTGTGAGTGGTTATGTCTTCTTCGGGTGAAGGGATCTCCACTTGTAGCTCATCCCCCCAACGGCAATTCACCTTCCCGATTTCGGTTATCAGACTAATATATCGAGGCATGGGTTCACACCGTCCCGCAACCGAGGAAAGTTTTTCGACCTTGAAATCAGAAGATGATTCACAAGGCCCGGGGTTACACTCGTCAACATGAGGAGGCACTACTATTTTGTTCTTAGACGAGCGTGATGATGAAGGGGCTTTTTCCTTTTGGGGAACTGTCTTAGAAGTTTTTGCCATGTTTGTTGTGAAAACTTCAGAATATGAAAAAGAAACTGTTCAAGAGATGAACACAAAGCAAGAATGAATGTAGAGAAAAGTTAGTAAAGGTTTGAAGGCTTTTTGGAAAGTAAAAGTTTGAGGAGTGAAGAATTGGGGTATTTATAGGGGTTGTCACACCTCTTTTTTCCACTACCCCGTATTAATAAAGGGTAGTAAGGGAGTTTTTCCAATTAAAGTGACATTATTCGATTTTAGGATTTATTTTAGTTTTCAGAGTCGCCACCCGGATTTTGTACGGTGTTCCGAGACACTATTTATTTATTGAAATCCCAAACCGAGGAAATTTTGACTCTGTTTTAATTTGTCTGCGCACCAGAAATCCGAGTAAGGAATTCTGTTAACCCGGGAGAAGGTGTTAGGCATTCCCGAGTTCCGTGGTTCTAGCACGGTCGCTTAACTATTAATATTTGGCCTAAATTATCTGATTATTTACATATTTTTATACCTATTGTGCATTTTAGCCTTTTTCACTTTTTAGCCGCTTTTAATATTTATGGAATTATTTTAATACAAGTCACAATTGACGTGCACTTGTTATCTTTGGACACGTTGCAAACCGCTCCACATGAAATGTACCCGCGATTTACAACGTGCTTATTTAATCAATGTTTTGAGTTAGAGTGGGGGACATGAGTTGCCACATCCGAGTGTAGATTATATAGTCATGACTATGGTCATGACAATTA
>MDKI01114689.1:0-13305 GCA_005239505.1 Nicotiana paniculata
GCGGGACTCGAGGGGTGCCTTACACCTTCCCCTCGGTCAACAGAATTTCTTACTCAGCCTTCTGTTTTCGTAGACCATAAATTGAGAGTCAAACCATCCTTTGTTAAGGGATTCAAGATAAAAGGTGGCTTGGAACACCAAAACTAAATTCCAAGTGGTGCCTCTAAATAATAAATAATCCCTTTTCAAAACGTTACTTCGATTGGAAAAACTCTTCTAACTCAACCTTGTAATAGGGTTTTGAGGGACATAAAAGAGGTTTGACAATAATTACTATAGCTGATACCAACAAAATATACCTACAAGGCCTACAAGCCCAACATATTGTACTAACTGACAGGATATGCCTACAAGCCTCTACTGATGGATGTACTCTGATCAGAACAGGGCCCCGACCTGCCCATAACCTATATACATATATACACAAGATGTACACAAAACTCTAGACCCAACAACTCCGAAGGACGTGGAGCGATAAAGCTGAACTCGTGCAATACCTACTGAGGAGGTCTACCCCTGTGTTTGTCTGAACCTGCACGCATTAAATGCAGCGTCCCCTAAAAAAAGGACGTCAGTACAAAATAACGTACCGAGTATGAAAGCAATAAAATAACTGAAAGCTGAAACTGAACTGATAATATAATAACTGAAAGTAACTGGGAGTCAAAGATGCTCTGGAGATATACTTACCTGCTGATACTAAGTCAACTCTCTCAATATAGTAAATAAAATAGATGTCCGCCCCTATAAGGCTCAGAACGTGTAACTTCTCTGCCGTAGTAGGCTCGATCATAGGAACTCGACCATACTAGGCTCTATATCTCAGCCATGCTGGGCTCGGTCATAGGCGCTCGGCTACAGTAGGCTCGGTATATAACTTACCATCTGATCTGAGGTTGCCCAATAGGGGTCTGTCCATCGATTATAGATCGATGGTGGTGAAAATACTATAATACTGTATATATAGACCCTCTGCTTTCTTGACTGGAAGAAGACAATACTAAATTGAATATAAAGTTCCTATAAGGAAGAATACTGTAACTTATGAGACTAGGATAATGTATATAAATCAGGGAGTATGAACTTCTCTTTATACCTCGTTATCAAACATATATAGTTACGATATTATTCTAAAATAAAGGAGGATATTAACCTTAACATACCTGGAGTAGGAAAAGAATCCGTATGATATTCTTGAAAAAGATTGCACCATACTCCCTTAGAATTGCGAATCCCGCTGCTATTACGCAGTATAACTTCAGATGAAATTTTTGAAGGAGATCCGTTACTTATAGTTGCATCTTTCTTAATGAATTAAAGAGAACTTTGTGAGCTCCATCCATTAATTGAAGACTAGGTATAAGTATCTCACTCTTTACTTTGCACAGACAAACACCTCATTTAGGTGAATGAGAGGTCTTTTATTATAATAGGTATGGCCCCACACTTTTGATGACTTTGTCCACAAAGTCCTCTAATTGTGCCATCTTGCTTTGTGGGTTAAGACTCATTATCAAGAGTTCTTTGGGCTGCCACGTTGGAGGCTAATCAAAACTTATCCAAATACACTAATTAAATAGTTAATCTTCCACTAAAATCACTAATTATTCAATTATTCATATAATTAAGATATACCTCAAATTACTTAAAATACTACTCACTTTTAACATATTTTATACACCATACTATCATGGTCATGTGGTACCTTGTATGGTACTAGTCCAAAAATACCGGGTATTATATCTCGGACCGTATTTAATCTCAAATTGTCAAACTTCGACGAAACTCATTTCCTTCGATTCGCTTACCCTCTCACCTTCACGAATTTATTTATCACTTGTTTCAAATAACATAATACTTATAATCTCACAATAAAGTATTATAATCTCACAATAATCTCATTCCGGAGCTTATGTCGATCAATTTTATGACAAAACGTTACCGCACGAAAATGCGGGATATAATATCTCATTTTCGAGCTTACATCCATTTACTTATGGAGTACTTCCACATACGAAAATATGGGGTGTAACATGTCGAGACTAGGAATTCGGACCTCTTCAAAGTGAAGCAGAAAGACAACGAATTGTTAAGAGAATTTGTATCTCGGTTCCAGATAGAATGTATGGACTTACCCCCGGTCGCAGATAATTGGGCCGTCCAAGCTTTTACTCAAGGTTTGAACGTACGAAGTTTATTGGCCTCACGACAGCTAAAGAAAAATTTAATTGAGTATCCAGTTGTGACCTGGGCTGATGTGCAGAACCGGTACCGGTCAAAAATCAGGGTCGATAAACATTTCGAGTCCACAGAAGCACCACGACTGTCATAATACAACTTCAGCGTTGATGCATCAGCTATTGTATCGGCCATTGGGCGGATCAAAGATACTAGATGGCCTTGACCCCTATAGACCAATTCGGTCTAGAGGAATCCAAACCAAATATGCAAATACCATGCTACTCATGGTCATAGAATGGAGGACTGCAGACAACTGAGGGAGGAGGTAGCCCGTTTGTTCAACGAGGGCCACCTTTGAGAATTCTTGAGCGACCAAGCTAAGAACCACTTCATAGACAGGGATGCAAACAAAGAAGAACGAATAGGAAGAACCACAACATGTGATTCACATGATCGTCGGTAGGGTCGATATTCCACAGAGACCCGTATTTAAGCGCACCAAGGTGTCGATCACCAGGGAAAAGCAAACTCGGGACTATGTGCCGGAAGGGACCTTGTCTTTCAATGACGAGGATGCAGAAGGGATCTCACAATCCCACAATGATGAAGTGGTAATATCTGTCCTTATGAATAAGATTCAAGCTAAACGTGTTTTGATTGATCCAGGAAGCTCGGCCAACATTATTTGATTAGGGGTCATGGAGCAGCTTGGCCTACAGGATCAAATTGTGCCCGCAACTCGGGTTCTTAAGGGCTTCAGAATGGAGAATGAAACTACCAAAGGTGAGATTATCTTGCTAGTAAACGTATCCGGGACCGTTCAAGAAAGTACATTCCATATGGTGGAGGGCGACATGAGATACAACACCCTGCTCAGAAGGCCCCACATTCACAATATGAGTACGGTACCTTCAACCCTTCACCAAGTTCTAAAGTTTCCAACACCGGAGGGAGTAAAAATGGTGTATGGGAAACAACATGCTGCCAAGGAGATGTTTGAAGTCGACGAAGTGATACCGGTATCAACACTCTCATTAGCAAAGGGATCAGAGTCGATGGGTAAGCAGGAAGACAAATAGAAACCACATACACCAGCCTCGATCTAATTGCAAGAGCAAGGGATCAACGAGGATGACGACTAATAGATCCCTCGATCCTTCATACTCCTCAATGACTCCGATGCCACCAAGTCAACGCTCGAAGAGCTGGAACAAGTCACGTTGATCAACCACCAGCCTGAGCGAAAGATATACCTAGGCACAAGGCTAAACCCCGAGCTTAGGAACAAACTTATTCATTTCCTTAAAGCTAACATGGATTGTTTTTCCTGGTCCCATCTCGATATGACATGGATCTCACCAGAAATCACTACCTATCGACTAAGCTTGGACTAAAAGTTCCACGCAGTAAAGCAAAAGAGAAGGCCCTAGTCCGAGGTTAAGCATGCATTCATCCAGGACGAGTCCCTGCAAGAAGAAGACCATTTGAAACATTTGCAGGAGACATTCAACATAATAAGAAAGTACAATATGAAGTTCAACCCGGAGAAGTGTGCGTTCGGGGTCGGATCGGTCAAGTTCTTCAACTTTATGGTATCAAATCGGGGAATCGACTTGATAAAATCAAAGACATCGAAGATATCACAATCGTGGATAATTTTAAAGTCGTACAAATGTTAACAGAGCGTATAGCGGCCCTAGGGAGATTCATCTCGAGGTCCTCAGAGAGGAGTCACCGGTTCTTTTCACTGCTTAAGAAGAAGAGTAATTTTGCATGGACCCCGGAATGCCAACAAGACTTAGAAGAACTAAAGCGATACCTGTCAAGCCTGCCACTGCTTCATACCCGGAAAGCGGACGAGCGACTCTACTTATACTTAGAAGTCTCGGAAATAACGGTAAGTGAGGTCCTAGTTCGAGAAGAGAAAGGTACATAATTCCTTATTTACTATGTTAGTCGGACCTTATGTGATGCCGAGACCATATACCCACACTTAGAAAAATTAGCACTTGTCTTAATAAGCGCCTCTAGGAAATTAAAACCATATTTCCAATGTCACCCAATTTGTGTTGTAACTACCTATCCCTTTGCAATATTTTGCACAAACCCGAACTCTCGGGCCGATTGGCCAAATGGGCCATCAATATCTGCGGGTACGATATTGAGTATCAACCCCGAACGACCGTCAAGTCTCAAATATTGGCATACTTCGTGGCCGACTTCATGCTAGCCCTCGTACCCGATGTCGCAAAAGAACTATAATTAAAATCGGGTACATAACCGGGGGTGTAGACCCTCTTCACAGACGGTGCTTCAAACGTGAAGGGGTCCGGACTAGGCATCGTTTTGAAGCCACCCACGGGTAATATAATTAGACAATCTATCAGAACTTGAAAATTGACTAACAATGAGGTCATGATAGGTCTCGAACTGGCTAAAAGTTTGGGAGCGGAGGTCATCGAGCCAAATGTGATTCCTTACTTGTGGTAAACCAAGTCAACAAGATTTTTGAAGTCCGAGAAGATCAAATTCATAGGTACTTGGACAAGCTACAGGTAACTCTACATCGATTTTAGTAGTGGACCTTACAACACGTACTTTGGGAACAGAACAGCTAGGCCGATGCCCTTGCAAACTTGGGGTCATCGATCGAAGGTGACGAACTTAACTCGAGGACTGTCGTACAACTCTCGAGATTAGTGATCGAATATCTAAAGAACATGAAGCTCTCATCATATCCAAAGGAGTCGAGAACTCTACACACAAAGGCAACATGATTCACTTTGGCCGAGGATGGAATGCTATTTAGCAGGATGTTCGATGGACCATTGGCGATATGTTTGGGACCAGCAGATACCGACTATGTCTTACATGAGATTTACGAAGGCACTTGTGGGAACAATTCTGATGCCAAATCATTGGTTCACAAAGTTATTAGAGCAGGGTACTACTAGATCGATATGGAAAAGGATACAAAAGAGTTCGTTCGAAAGTGCAACAAATGTCAAAGGTATGCGAACAATGATTCATCAACCCATCTAAGAATCTCCATTCGGTCTTGTCGCCATGGCCATTCATGAAATGGGGAATGGACATCATCAACCCTCTCTCATCGGCACCAGGTAAAACTTAGTTTATTTTATTTATGACTGATTATTTTTCTAAGTGGGTTGAAGCGCAGGCTTTCGAGAAAGTCAGAGAAAAAGAAGTCATAGACTTCATTTGGGACCATATTATATGTCGATTCAGGATGCCTGCTGATATTACATGCGATAATGGAAAGCAGTTCATCAGCAGCAAAGTGACTAAATTTATCGAGGATCATAAGATTAAAAGGATTCTATCAATACCATATCATCCCAGTGGGAACGGACAAGCTGAATCGACCAACAAAACCATTATTCAAAATATTAAGAAAAGATTGACCGACGCTAAGGGGAAATGGAGAGAGATATTTCCCGAGGTCCTTTGGGCATACCGCACGACGTCAAAAGCCAGTACGGGGGCAGTGCCGTTCTCTTTAGTCTATAGTGCCGAAGCTCTTATCCCGGTCGAGGTCGGGGAGCCTAACATTAGGTTTCGATATGCAACAGAAGAATCGAATTACGAGGCCATGAATACCAGCCTAGAACTGTAGGACGAAAGATGCGAGGCCGCCCTCGTTTGATTGGTCGTACAAGAAAAGCGGATCGAAAGGTACTACAATCGAAGATCCAATCTTTGACACTTTAAAATTGGGGACTTGGTGCTAAGAAAAGTCACCCTCAACACTCGAAATCCAAATGAAGGAAAACTGGGTCCAAATTGGGAAGGACCATATCAGGTCCTCGACATCATTAGAAAAGTATCCTACAAGCTCAGCACGATGGACGGTGAACAATTACCAAATAATTGGAACATATCGCTCCTAAAACAATACTACTGCTAAGGTACGACCTCTCCATTTTCATTTATATTCTAAACTAACCAATTGAGGTGTTCGATCGAGGACGACAATGGACTCTTTAACACGAAGTCTTTAGGTCTCAAAGAATGCGTTGCACTCTTTTTCCCTTAGGCCGGTTTTTGTCCCAAATGGGTTTTTCCGGCGAATTTTTTAGTGAGGAAACCATTGTTCATACTAACTTAGACTAATTCAACAGTATCCGAGGCTTCTTTACAATCAACCTCGAATACTGGGGGGGGGATATCACCCTCGAATGTCAGCTTTGTTGCAAGGAAATTACCTCATGAAAGCGAGGTCTCGGTAGGTAAATTATGTAAGAGCCAAACGATCGAATGAACCATGCCCATATAGGTTGCTCTAGCCCTGACATCAAACATGTCCACATGTATAATCATCATTTAAGAGAAGTATTTTTCCTTGCCAAATATCTCATGCCTTAGAAATTTTACTTTGCAATTTCTTACTATCGATCTATTATGAGAACAGGCTTAAGGACCGATGATAACTGAAGTTCGAACAACTAACCTCGCACTCGGGGACTGTCGTCCGAAAAATAGACGAGGCCGAATTATCAAAACTTCGAGAATATAAAACCTTAAAGGAAACCCTCAATTTTTATAGGCCGCGGCCACCCCATTTGGGGACTGATACTTCAGGCAAGGTTGAAGTGAAACGGGAAAATAAGCCCAAGAGGCAAATCCCAATCTAAAAATTCTACAGACAAATTGACACGATTCGCAGACGTCCGAATTCCGTAATAAAATAGGCCTTCGAATAGTCTCATAAACCGGTTAAAAAAGGATACCCTCGACAAAATTACAAGGGGCTCCGATAATATCAAGCCTCGAAAAACCCTAATGGGTACAAAATTGTTCGAACTCTCGAACAATTCCTTATTTCGTGCTAAGGCATTATAAAACACTACAAAGGGCTTCGATAGTATCAAGCCTCTAAAACTCTAATGGGTACAAATTTTTTTGAATTCTCGAACAAATTCCTTATTTTGTGCTAAGACATTACAAATTTCATATAAATAACAAAAAGAAAAACTTTTCAAGCCGAAAAGAGGAAAAATCCATACTTTTTAAAAAGGCCACAACGGCATAATAAAAAGGCCTAAGGGCCATATTTTGTTTTGAGTTCGAGGATCATCATCACTCTATTAAAACCTAAGGGTTACCCTACTTCGAGTTCGAGAAAGCACTCGCTCGACACTAGTTCAGTTTCGGTCCAAATTGCCTGAGCCTCGAACCTATGGATACAATTTCATAAGGAATAAATGAAACAAAATGAAGTAAAGACAAGATATAAAGGGAAAAAAGATCTTTGTATATATGTCAAAATTTATTTACAAGGGGAACAGGGCTCGGTCGAGGTTCTATACAAAAATTCAAAGGAAAAAATCCTAAGTGCCTAATCTTCTCCAGGAGCAGCATCTTCACCATCGAAGTCCCCTACACTCTTGGACCCGCTCATGCTCCCAGAGTCATCATCATCATAAGAAGCCAATGCCTTGGCATCGGCTTCAAGCTCTTTAGCATTTTTGATCTCGGCAGTGAGATCGAAGCCACAAGCATGAATCTCCTCGAGAGTCTCCCTCCGAGACTGGCACTTGACATACTCGGCAACCTAATATGCTCGAACTTAAGCAGCATCGGCAACTTCCTTTGCTCGAGCTTGAGCGACATCAATGTCAGATCGGTGAGCGGCCACGATTGCCTCAGCATCGGCCTTGGCCGTCTCAGCCTCGTATTTGGCCGCTGCAAGTTCCATGACCAACCGAGCTTGGAGCTCCTCAATTTTCTTGGCTTGTGCCAAGTTCTTCTCTTTCATGCCCTGGAGCTGGATTTCAGTCGAGGATAACTGAGCTCGAGCAGCCTCCTTATCTGAAGCAAGGTGGTCCATATTTTGTTTCCATGACATGGTCTCCGCCTTTACCACATCCACCTCTTGTCAAAGTTGCTAGATAATCTGGAGCTTTTGCAGGACTTGTCAGATTGAATTGTTAGCCATCACTCCCGAATGAATGCCATGAGCTTCTAAGACTCTTATTACCTACTCGGTCAGTTCGCATTGTGTTTTCTGAGCCGCGGCTAGCTCAGCTCGGAGGCCCTTGGCTTCTCCTTCTTTCTGCTCACTGATAAGTTTAAGGGAGTTTTTCTCCTCAGTGAGCCTTTTAATATCAGCTTCATATCGGCTGAGTTTTTCCCGAGACCTAGAAAAAAGATTCATGATGAAGGGATGAGGCTTACACAGATAGAAGAAAAGGAATTAAACAAGAAGAGAAAAAACACAAGTATGGAAACTGATATTGGCGAAGGGAGTTAAGTTTACCTGATTCAAGGCTTGTTGTGCCTCATTGAAGAGACATAGTGCTCCCACTTCGTCCCCCAAGGCCTAGTCTTCCTCCGTGACCAGACCCCGAAGATAACTAGCCACCCCTACAGGGGCGGCAATAACTCATGCATCCTCTGGGATCGAGATGACGATTGTTCGTTTGCACCTGGGGCTGACACTAGGGGCCGGAAATGGACTGGTCAGTCAGGAACATGAGAAAGTTTTTCCGAATCCTTCCTCGGTATCCCCAAGTCATTCAGGCCAGCGGCATCCTCAACCCCATCAAAATAACCACAGAAGGGATCCTCCCCTCCGTGGGCTATTCCTACATAAGGAGTCTTTAAGGCCCGAGCCTCCCGAATCATCCCATCGGGAAATGAAGGAAGCAATGAAGAGTCTCCAATTTCTATTTCCCAAAGTGGATATCTTAGGGCGTTCTCTTCATCATGAGGAGTCTCGGGACCGACCTCCATAGCTTTTTTAGCCGCCTTCTCACCCCGAGGTGAGGAACCTTCGGCTCCAGTTGGCTCAGGGATTCTGATAGAATCCCCCTCTTGGACCCGGTCAGATCGAGGCAGCACACTTTCAGCTTTGACCGATCTGGTGGCCTTTTGGCCTTCGGTTTTAGCTCGTACTCGAGCCACCAGATCGGAATCATTCTTCTTTTCTCATACTTTCTCCCTTAGGAGTTGGGCTGACTCCACAGATAGAGGAGCGATGTTTTTTGTTGGCCTACAGGACACGCTCTTCTTAGGCTTTGGATCCTTGGAGGTTGAGGTCCTTTTCCTTTTCTTCTCCTTTACCGGCTTCACGAACGGGAGTAATGTTTCTTCATCGCCAGATAGGGGCCTCATGGTCGCGTCTTTCCTTAGACCTGTAAAAGAAAGGGAAAACGAGTAAGCTCGATAAAGCATTTGGTGGATAATTAAGTACGAGAACGAGACTTGCCATGATTTTAGGCCTCCCATCGGCCCTTTGACAGATCGCACCATGTGCGCTTAACATACGTAGAGGTCGAGGCTAGGCTCGTGATGCTACTCTCAAGGTGAGGGAAAACACCTAGGCTCAATCTTTTTCATCATCTAGGCTCGAAATCAGTGCCTTGGTAGCCCGACGCTGAAGATTTACTAGCCCACCTCAGTAGAGTCGGGGGCTGTACAACCTAATAAGGTGATCGAGGGTGAAAGAGAGCCCGTCGATTTTGCTCACAAAAAATCGGAGCAAAACTACAATCCTCTAAAAGGAGTGGTGGATTTTCCCTAGGATTACTTGGTATTTTCGGAAGAAATCCACAATAACTGGATCGAGGGGACCCAACATTAAAGGGTATGTGTAAACACCTAAAAACCCTTCCACGTGGGTAGTGATGTCTTCTTCGGGGGCCGGTATCACCACTTCTTTGCCTTTCCAGTTACAATATTTCTTCACTTGCTTGAGGAAGTTCTCAGATATCGAGTATATGCTTCTCAATACCGGCTCGTATCGACCGGGGACCGATGAGGTTTTCTCGATCTTAAAATCAGAACTGATGACGCACTCACCGAGAACGCACTCCTCAGCGCGTGGCTCCACTGGTGTTTTCTCGCCGGCCGGCCAAGATGACGAAGAAATTTCTTTTTGTGGCACTGTCTTTGACGTTGTCGCCATTTGGTTGTGGAATTAAAGAATGATGAAGATGATAGTATTTGGTGTTTTAAAAAGGGGTTAACAATGAAATTTGAAGATTTAAAGATGAAGAACTTAAAGGATGCATAGAGATTTGAAGATTAGAGCCGAAGAGATTGAAAGTAAATTCTAAAAGAATGGAAAAGAGGGCTATTTATGGGTTTCACGGCGAAAGTTCAAAATTTCCAGTAGCCGATCGTCAATTGACACACATTAAAAACCCGAGGAACTATACTGACAGGACGTTTCGGTCACGTCTGTCTCTTACTCACGGTGATGATGTCATGAAAAATCAGTTTAAAGATCGAAGACTTAATTCGTTTCTTGTCATTACACTCCAAAAAATGAGGGGACTATCTGTATATGGTTAAAACCAGGCCCACCCAATTTTACTAATTAACCGAGACCAGGGGGATGGATCGAGGATCGACCCCGTATTATATCAGACCGAGATATGAGGATAAGGTACTGAGTTCGTGATTCGAAGTACCTGTCGAGATCGAGACTAGTGATGATCGAGACCAAACGGGATAGACATTGAGCAAGACCGAAAATAGCATAATAACGAAAAGCCGAGATATCCATAACTGATCGAGGATCATGGCGTTAATCTCGGAACGAATCAAATCAAGAACGATTATTCAGTTAATCATGGGGTTTCCTTCTGTAATTAGAATTGTATCATAAGTGGAATTCCTCTATTATATAAATGGGGTTATAATCATTTGTAACCATCTTATTCTCGCATATCAAAGCAATACAATATTCTTTCTTTCTTATACTCTCTTATTCATCAATTTATTTTATATTTCATAACTCTATTCTCAGCCAGTTCGAGGTCGATCTAGCCCGAGGGCTGAATTGCATTTCAATACTGGTTTGCTTTGTTTTACTATTAATTTCTATTATTAATCACCGTATTTATCAATTGGTACTAGGTGAAATCACGTATCTTTAAAACCACTTATAAGTTTAATTGTTATCCGAGTTTAAGGGTAAACATCTGTATTATGGACTTACCTATAAAAATAAATAAATCTTGCTTACGAAGTAAAAAGGTAAAAATAAATTTTCAAGCATATATAAAATAATGTTGAAATAATAAAATAATTGAGCAGAGTTTTCAAAAATATATAATGTATTATTACAAATTTATCTTAAATAATTATTTTAGTATTACATTCATGAAATATATATTTTAAAATCTTTTATTTTCTTTCATTCTTTTTGAATTTTTGTTGTCATTATCAAAATTAAAAATACAAATAAATTATTTCAATTAAACATTTTATTATGTTCAATTATTTTATTATTTAAACGTTATATATTCTTGACAATTATTTACTTTTTTACTTTTAAGTAAGATTTATTTGTTCTATAGTCAAGTTCGTAGTATAGAAAAGAGAAAAATATATCATAATATTTGAAAAGCAAGAAAAAATGTAAATGTTGATAGTTTAAAGGGTAAAATAGGTATTTTTTATAGGTATATTCAAAGTAATTTTTTTGTTATAAATAAAAGAAACATGATTTTATTAGATAATTTCAGATTACTGGGTGGTCTTTTGAATAATAAACTCAGCAGGAGAAGGATATTTGACGTTTGAACAACTTTTTCTGAAACGACTTTTCTATAGAATAAAAATTGAATTGCTTGGTTGTTGGTTTTGTGGATTCTGAATTCCCAAAAGCCTTTTCAATTTTTTTTTTAAAATGAAAACCTTTTGTTGAGAGGGTATAAAAACATCAAGCGCCTTACAGCTTGTTTAGATGGTTGTTACGTATCATTTCATAATGTATCGTATCATACTGTATTGTATTGTATTGTACTGTACTGTATCATTTGATAAATACAATATGTGGATAGATTGTGTCGTTTGACATCGTTTCATGATATCACACACCAACAATATGAAGAATGATCTTGTAATATTATAAAGAAAAATTATGATACAGGGTAAAATTATTATATGGAAAGGTAGAGTAAATGATAAAATAAAATTATTTAATAATAATGAAGGGTGAGATTGAGAAAAAAAGATAAGGTAACGACGCGACCACACCAAATCGATCGTTACATAAAGCGTCACATTCCGTCGTAACAATAAAATTTAACGATACGATACAATAAAATTTAAGTAATATTCAAAACAAACCTTATATTTAAAGTAACAATACGATAAAATACAATGAGTAACAACCATCCAAACAAGTTGTTAGAGGCTAATAAAAGGCCAAGGAGGTCTAACTAAGGGCCTGCTTGAGTTTAGAAGGTAAATTTTATAAATGGTCATATATCTATGTTTTTTTTTGCCAGAGTCATATAATTATATTTTCTTATAAAAAAAGCATAAAACTTTCATCAACTTACACAAAAATCATAATGACTGGAAACACAACTTCCCGATAGTTTTTTCTTATTCCATATTTTTTTTATTCTTTTTGTTTTCATTTTAACAAATAATACTCCAATTAACATAGTAATTATCCAACCCGATCCAACTCAACCTGATCCAAATAAGTACCCATATGCATAAATTAAAATAATACTAAAAGTGAATCATTCCCCTGTCATGACTCAAAATACCACCGAAGGCCGTGATGAGACCTAACCTCCAAGACTAGGTAAGACAATCACCCAAATATCATTTAATCGACAAGACAAGATATAATATGTCTGAATTATTATAAATAGTGGAATAAGTGAACAACGTAAGGCAAAATAGTAATCCATAACACCAACTCCCAATACCAGAGAGTACAGAGTCATGAGTCTAAGCCGAATACATATAGATGTCTCAAAAGTAATATATTGTTTGAATGTAAAAGAAACAACATCAAAGTAAAGGAAGGGGAATCCAAGGGATTACAATGTCCATGCAGCACTACCTTGAATCCCCTCGATCAGAAAGTGAATTCACTCCCTAGGTCCGCTGCTGATGACAACAACCGGATCTGCCTAGAAATATGTAAAAGTACAGTATGAGTACGTGATAACATATACTCAGTAAGTATCAAGACTAACCTCGGTGAAGTAGTGACGAGGTTCAAGTTATATGATACTCACTAATTAAAGAACTTGTGCAATATACATAATAACTTGCAATAAGAATATAACTGATGTGTGGCTAGAATTCGTGATTTTAAGCATTATTTACCTCGCATTTTATGTACTT